>JACXGJ010000869.1:36402-102460 GCA_016801105.1 Esox niger | reverse complement strand
GCAGTCGTCTGAGCGCGTATACTGACGCTACACCTAAACGTGTATAGAAGCGCCTATACCTGGGTGCTTACACGTATACACGTATACACGGTTGCATACGCGTATAGACGCATACGCGGTCGCATTGGCGGTTGTATACACGTTAGGTCGATTCTATAGCTTGTTAAAGTCCGCTTTCACCCGCCATAGTGTGTGCGTGGGACTGCGCAACTGTGTGTGCGTGGGACTGTGTGTGCGTGTGACTGTGTGCGTGTGACTGTGTGTGTGTAACGTATAATTAGTGTTTTCTTTTAATCAAATCAATCAACAAAATGGATTTTATAATGCTCTTTTTACGTCAGCAGTTGTCACAAAGTGCTTTCACAAAACACCCGGCCTTAAGCCCCAAGGAGCAAACAACAGCAGTGTTGAAATTCAGTGGCTAGGAAATACTCCCTAAGAAAGTTGAACATTTAGGAAGAAACCTAGAGAGGAAACAGGCTCCGAGGGGTGACCAGTCCAGATCATATTAAGAGTCCAAATTGTAATAGTTAATTGATGCATGTGGGCTAAGCCCAGGGTCTATTTAAACCTAGTCCAGATCGGAGGCATGACCAGATGGACAAGGACGGGGAGGGGGGAGGGGGGGTGATTAGTTTTTCTGCATCAGTTTTTGATAATGTTTCTGATGTTTTGAAGATGAAAATAAGCAACTCTTGAGATATATTTTATATGCTCATCAAAAGAGAGGTCAGGGTCGAGGGTAACGCCGATATTTCTTACTTTTTTGGGATACGACCATGCAGCTGTCGAGGTTCACAGTGAGATCTGCCTATAAAACTTTGTTTCTTGGGTCCTAAAACGAACATTTTCTGTTTATCTTGAGTTTAAAAGCAAGAAGATCTGTCATCCGCTTCCCAATATCTGAAACAAATGTTTCAACGGTAGCTAATTTTGGGGTTTTCACCATGCTTCATCGAAATATATAACTGTGTGTCATCAGCATAGCAGTGAAAATTGACATTGTGATTCCAGATTACATCTCCAAGAGGCAGCATATATAGTGGGAACAATAAAGGGCCCAGAACCGTGCTTTGAGGAAAACCAAAACATACTTTTGATTTGTCCGAGTATACCATCCACACATACGAACTGATATCTTTCAGATAAATAAGATTTAAACCAGGCTAGAACATTCCCACGTAGCCCAATATGGGTTTCCAGTCTCTCTAGAAGGGAGTGATCAGTAGTGTCAAAAGCAGCGCTAAGATCAAGAAGCAACAGGACGGATACGGAACCTTTGAGGCCATTAGAAGGTAATTTGTTACCTTCTGGAGTACAGTCTCAATACTGTGATGGGGTCTGAAATCGGACCGGTGCAGTTAATAAATGTTGTGTCTTCAGGAAGACATTCAGTTTTTGGGAAATATATTTTTTCTAGAGGAATGGAAGGTTCGATATTGGCCAATAGTTGTTTAAAGTGTCTGGATCCAGATTCGATTTTTTTAAGAGGCTTAATTTTTGCTATTTTATGTGAATTTGGTACACATCCGGAGGATATTTATTATGTTCAACATTGGCTGACCTAGAACTGAGTATAGCTCCGTAAGTAATTTAGTTGGAATTGGGTCTAGCTGACAATTTGTGGTTTTAGAACTAATTACAAATTTAGTGAATGTCAAGCGATATGGAATCACAGTTCCAGTGTCGCCATTGACACCTGGTCAGGGAGGTTCAGGACAACTGAGATTTTGGGGACTGTAATTATTTTTGAGGAGTCAGTTATTTGTTTTCTAATGGTGATGATCTTTTCCTCAAAGAAGTTCATGTATTCATTACAGCGAAAGTGAAGGCCCACTTCACTTGAGTGTTGCTTTTTAGTTTGCAACTGTATCAGAGAAATTTTGGATTGTTTTTGTTCACCTTAATCAGGTTGGAGAAATATGCTGATCGAGCAGATGTGCTTGCTTTCCAGTATTTTTAGTCTGAATAACTTGGTGGAGCGCCACTTTCACTCCAATTTTCTGGAGGCTTGCTTGAGTGATCTATTATTTTCTGTGTACCAGGGAGCAAGTTTCTTGTTGTGTATTACTTTTGTTTTTAGTGGTGCAACCTTATCTAAAGGATTTCGCAGTGTTGAGTCAAGATCTTGTATTAGATTGTTTGTGGATTTATTTTCTTTGTCACTGATGAGCAAGCTTGGAAGAATATCAAGAAATCTATTTGTAGTCTGAGAATTTATAGTGCAGCTTTCGAAACTCACTGTTTGCGGAGCAAGTGGAATTCTTAACTGTCCATATAATAAGACTGATCCGATGTTCCAGGATTTAGGAGTGAAATTATAAGATCTGAAATATCTATTTCTCATGACAGGACTAAATGTAAGGTATGATTGTGGCTTTGCGTTGGACTTGACATGTTGGATTAAACCCATTGAGTCAATAATTGCTTCAAAGGCTTTTCGAAGAGGGTCGTTTAAATTTTCCATATTTAATATTGAAATCGACAAAAATGTTAATAGTATCTGCCATGACTACAAGGTTAGACAATAATTCTGGAAATTCATTGAGGAACATTGTATATGGCCCAGGTGGCCTGTATATAGTGTCATAGATATTTACTGTCATAGATATTAGCAACAGCCCCTCCTTTTAGATAAAAAATGTAGGGTGAGTTAGGCAGGCATGATGTACACGTCAAGGAGGTTTGTTATTTTCAGCATGTTCTAACCCTCTGACTTTTTACTTTGAAGGAGGTGCCTGCTCCACTGAGGGTTTACCGAGGTCAGAATGAAGAGATCATCAGTAGACAAGAATCTCAAACTAATCAAGCTCCCTACAATGCCCTGAAAGACGGGTAATAAAAGTTTTAAAAAATATGCTCAAGGAGGCCAAGCTGTTTCATAGTGATACTTGTTTGTAAAATTCTACACTCAAACTTGCATTCAGCTGTTTTTCCATTAAGTGATTTATTTCTGTATGTTTTGTACCAACGGCTTGCTCACATTACCTGCAACGCTGTTACACTGGGGAGAACAAGTATTTGATACACTGCTGATTTTGCAGGTTTTCCTACTTGCATGTAGAGGTCTGTAATTTTTACCATAGGTACACATCAACTGTGAGAGACGGACTCAGAACTTAATATTTGGACGCAGAACTTAATATTTAGGACAGAAACCTTTGTTTGCAATTACAGAGATCATACTTTAGATTCTGTCTCTCAAAGTTGAAGTGTACCTATGATAAAATTACAGACCTCTACATGCTTTGTAAGTAGGAAAACCTGCAAAATCAGCAGTGTATCAAATAATTGTTCTCCCCACTGTAGATGTATCAGCAGTTATAAAATGGGTTGTGTAAACCCAGGAAGTTGCTACAAACTCTGGCACTGTGAAGGGCAAATATTTAAACTGTGCTTTATTAATATCCAATTGAAAATGTCCATAAGGCACCTCAGTGGTTTGTGATGTATGGCCAATTTATCACAGAAGGTCTGTTTCCAGACACTTCACATTGCATTGTGCCAAAGAACATGCCTTACTGGTGGTATGTTGGCCATAGACCACATCACCTTTGACATTTTACTTCATTATACTTTCTAAAACCAGAGACCACTGTATCCATATTTTTGCTAAAGAACAACTTCTTGTCATTTTCAACCCACCTACCTCAGGAGCAGTCCGAGTGATGTCAAGCAGAAGGACAAGCTTACCTACAGGATGACTAGCGGCGCTGCGGTACGGCTCAAAGTCTAAGTATTTTAACACCTTAATGCAGGGCTGCTCAATTCTGGATCCTGAAGATCTACCATCCTGTCGTTTCTCTCCGACCCCAGTTTTGACTAGCTTGACTTTGCTTTCCATCCATCCTTTATTAGAATCAGGTGTGGAAATTAGGCTTGGCGAAGGAACATACAGGGTGGTTGCTCTCCTGGAACATGATTGAGCAACCCTGCTTTAATGTCTTTGTACCTATTTCAACTGTGGTTGACCAATTATATTGAAAGCTGTCTGTAAATGTTTGAGCTTTGCATTTCTGAAGAACAGCTAAGGTTATTTTTTTCCTCCACTCTGTACAGATGAGAATTTGTCTAAACATAATATTTTGTCTCTATGAGCTCCATTTTGACATTCCAAAAATGTGCAGATGAGTTGAAGCAGTGTGCATGGTGTTTGAAACTGTGTTCAGTCCTGCAGTCTTGCACTGTCAACCACCCCCACCTAAATGTTTTGTATTGTGCAGTGTTCTACTGTGCATCTGACTTGAATAGGGAATTGTTCTTGCATGAAATGTTTTCATATACAAGTCTGCATACTGGTAGTGGATTCTATGCACCCGTTTCAGGTCTGTGTGTGTTCATTGTCCAGTATCTAAAGATAAATCACCCTCCATGTGATTGTAACCAATAGCAATGTGAATCATCCGTGATGGTATCTTGGTAACAGAGCACTTGCACTGCCCATTCATTGGATCTATTAATAATACAGTTGGTGTTTAACCCGGTACCAGCAGGGCATTGGTTGTTTACCAGCCACCCCCCTTCAGTGGGGCCCTATTGTATCTGATGGTATCTATTGCACTGCTCTGAGGGGTGGTCATTTTAATTCATCAACATAAGTGGTGTTTCTTGAGGAGTCTTTGGCTATACACTTCTGGTCAAATGTATTGCTCCCCTTTAACTTTCTTAAAATTACTCATGTTGTCTCTAAGAAATAAATTGACATTGATAAAAGTATTTGGTCACAGTAATTTCACTGTTAATATTACAGGAAATCAGACCTTAATTAAAGGATTGATCTCGAAAGTACTGGACTTGTATTATAGATTTCATCTTGTGACAGTTTCTTTTTTGTGTTGATCAGTGGCAAAGTCCTAATTACATTTTGATTTAATGTCCCACAGTATGTTGAAAATTTCAATGGTGTGACTCTTGAGAGCCACTAAGTATTCAGACCTTCAATACTTTCTAGAAGCCCATTTGGCAGTAGTCATAGCTTCAGGTGTTCTTTGGTATGCCTCTTCTAGCTTTGCATATCTTGATTTGGGCAGTTCTTCCTATTCTTTTAGCAGATTTCTCTCAATCTCTGTCAAATTGAGAGAAGCAATTCTGTCTGCTCTGGATAGAATGACAACTTTCACCTTAGCGATAGAAGGATTAGAACCAGGGACCTTTCAGTTATTACTGATGTTAAATATAAATAAGGGGAATTATCTCTACAGATCTGAATCTGTGCTGCTGCCCCCAGTTTTGTTTCCCCTTGAACACTGCAAATGGTATATGAAATGAATTTGATATTTACCCCACTGGTAACAAAGTGCCCCCTCAGTCATTTCATCCTGGAGCCAGGCCTGCTTGGTTCCAGTGTTGTCATACAGGAGTACTTGACTTCAAATGCAAATCCTAGAATTAAGACCGGACACATTGACTGCTCTTGTGCAGGCACTAATGATGCAAACATTCATACTATTTTGGCTCATACTAAATGGATTAAAGTAAACTCAAATTAAAGCTGTATTTACTTATGGAATGCACTGTATGTATTCTATTTTGTAAATATTATTCAGGCTCTGGTTCTGGTCTCGGTCTAAACAGTACATACGCATATCTAACAATATTACTTGTTGATACTGTTTCTCTGAAATGAATTGTTTAATTCTAGTTGTAAGCAGCAGGAGAGTTTATTTTCCTGATCCACTTATAGTGTGACAGATCACACATTTGACAAGCTGGTTCAACGCTTAAGCGCTCTCTGAGCATCAATAGTTTTTAGTAGTTTTGGCTGGCAGTAGTGTAGTGCTACGTATTGAGTATGTGGGGAAATTACAGTTGAGTGGTCATTCTGACACAGAGTTGCACCTACATGTAGATTTATCCCATGTCAGTTTTGTGTGCACCTGCCTGCGACTGCCAGAGGGATTTCCTCACCTTACTTGCCTCTAAGATTTTCAGATGAATTGCTCTATTGCGTCCAGTTAATTTGCATAAAGAGATATTTCAGATCTTCAGTGGCATCACAAGGGACTGGCCTTTTCATGTGCTACATTTTATATTTATTTTAACTGTCCAGTTTGCAGGAATGGACTCCTGTTTGTTTATAGGTGTGCCTGACTACACCCTGCCATTTCACAAATGATTTCAACTATGCATTACTTTGTGTAAACAGATAAACCCAAAACGAAATAATGTTCCCGTTCCCTGAAGGAGCGCAGTCTCTGTACCACACAATCTGTCGCTGATAGTACACAAAGAACTGTATTCTTTTCTGAAGGGTTTTCCTTTCAGGCAGTTACTCAGAGGATTTATTTAAGGATTTAAACGCCTCTCTTCACACAGTGTGCTGTTGTGTGTGTTTTAAAAAGATATGTTTGTGCATTCTCCCCCTCAATCCCTTTTTATATGAAGGATCAGATCTGGAGAAGGATGAGGTTTACTTCATTGGGCAATGCAAGTCATATGGTAATGTTTTCATACAGTCCTCTAGCATTAAGTGGTGGTGCACAGACTGTCCCTGTTAAAGTCCACAAAGCAACTTGTTGACCTGGTTAAGGGTATATTCTGAAGCTGTCAGGTTCCTGGGCATTTTTGATGACCGTGGATCATATGTTCATACAGTCCAATAGGTTGTGCATGTAGTTGATACATTTGAGAACAATCCCTGAAAAGACCAACTGTTGGAGATATTGATACTGGTGGAGATATTGAGCCCTGACCTTCGGCGGAGAGTTGAATGTGCACGGTGCTGGGAGTGTTACCACTGTACCGTAGCTCCACACACAAGCTGTATGTTGACCTGTGTCATCCTTACTTTGTCAGGGTCCACAGACAACCGAGTCAGATGGGAAGAAGCAGTTGGAGCGGAGCCAGAACGAGTTGCTGCTGCTTCAGGAGCAACTAGAGCTCAACAAGACTGAACTACAGCATGCCCAAGAAGAGTAAGATGGGCCTCCTTGTCATAGATTAGACATTACACATTATTTTTAGTGCTGATCTAATTGGTTTGTCTGTCTCTGTCTGACTCTCTGTCTGACTCTCTGTCTGACTCTCTGTCTGACTCTCTGTCTGACTCTCTGTCTGACTCTCTGTCTGACTCTCTGTCTGACTCTCTGTCTGACTCTCTGTCTGTGTACCGATCAGCCATAACATGACTGGTGATGTGTATAACACTAATGATCTCATTATCATGGTAACTGTCAGTGGGTGGGCAAGTGTCAGGATCTTTGTATCTTTGACAAGGACCGCATTGTGATGGCTAGACTACTGCGACAGTATCGACAAAACTGCTGCCCTTGTGGGGTGTTCCCGGTCTGCAGTGGTCAGTACCCATCACTTGGTCCAAAAAAGGAGTAGCGGTCCAAATTTGTGGTGTGAATGCAGTCTTTTCATAAAATTAGACCGGTTGTGTGTGCATTTGTGCACACGGGGGTACTATATTATGAAGCTACCAGTTGAAGAATTGTGAGGTGTCTGTTTCTCAAACTATATACACTCGTATTTTTCCTCTTGCTCAGTTGTACACTGGGGCCCCCTTTCAGAATAGATAGATCCCCCTCATCTCTCTATTCTGGTTAGAACCAATGTGCGCTGATCTGTGATGGGAGTAGTACACAGTGTTGTATGAGATCTTCAGTTTCTTGGCAATTTCTGCAATGGCCTTCATTTCTCACAACAAGAATAGACTGATGAGCTTCAGAATGAAGTTTGTTGTTTCTGAGCTTTTTGAGCCTGTAATCAAATCCAGAAATGCTGATGCTAGATATCCTGAACTAGCCTAAAGAAGACCAGTTTAATTGCTTCTTTTAATCAGCACAAGTTTTCAGCAGTGCTAGCATAATTGCAAAAAGGTTTTCTAATGCTTTATTAGCCTTTTAAAATGATAAACCTGATTTGCAAACAACATGCAATTAGAACACATGTTTGATGGTTGCTGATAATGGACCTGTGTAGATATTCCATAAATAATCTGCCGCTTCCAGGTACAATAGTTATTTACCACATTAACAATATCTACGCTGTATTTCTGATCAATTTGAAGTTATTTTAATGGACAGAACAATTGCTTTTCTTTCTATAACAAGGACATTTCTAAGTGTCCCCAAACTTTTACACAGTAGTGCATCTATTTATATAGACAATGTTTTAGAACACCCTAATTTGTCCTGGTTTTATTGAAATTCAAGCAATCCAAGACCAGTGAATAACCTGCAATGGCTCAAAGCTCAGCAGTGAACTGCTCATAGGACAACATTTTCAATCATAGCTTAACAGTGGTCAAAGTAAGCAAGTCTCAAGAGAATAGTTTGAACTGCAGATTTGACCGGTCTAGTAGCAGCAAGAAAGCCTTTGGTAAAGTGGCAAAATCAGAAAAAAAAGCTTGCCTGGGCCATAAGGTGCCACCAGTGGACTACTACTGGAGACTAAAAGAAGTTCCAATGGACAGATGAATAAAAATGTGAAACCCTAGGTCGCTAGGTCAAAGACTTTCACAGAGTGGCGCCCTGAACCAAAACTGCATTTTGTAGCACCATGCAATACCCTCTGGTGTACACCTAGCTGGTCAGGGGTTCATCCTACATCAAGATCATGACCCAAAATAAACCTCCAGGCTATGTCAGAACTACCTTAGTAAAAAAGAACAAGACGGTAGACTTCAAATCCTGGAATGGCCAGCACAGTCTCTAGAATGAAACTCCATTGAGCTGGTTTGGGATGAAATGGGCTGAAGGGTGAAAGCAAAGCAACATATGTGGACATTTGTAGAATCTCTTTTAGGAAGAATTTTAAGTCAAATTTAGATTACATTTTGTTAAACAAAATGATTCCATTACTTTTTGTCTCAATGTTTTTGTTCTATGCTATAATATCAGAGTACAGTACGAGACTTTACGAGACTCTACAGTAAGACTTTAACTGTGAATTTCAACAAAAACTGTAGAAATTGAGGTGATCTGAATACTTTGATCATGTCTATGTCTGAATAGTGCCTTGGAATAGAAGAAACGCATTGGATAACGTTTGTACGTAATCTGTGTTCACATGCCCCCCCAAGCCTGATATGGGTATTCTTTACAGGAGAAAGTAATGACCCTGGAAGTATTTCAGCTTAGTTTTGTTGAGACAGTGAATATAGTCCCTATAGAATGCATTTTTTAAGCATTCGGTTAAAAGGTTGTTAACCTCCTGCATTTCGCTTCACTCGGTTGACTAATGGATTGGCTCATCGACTGAGGTGTTAATGAGTGGATTGATTTGGAGTATCGATTGGTGTGTTTTCAGGCTGACTCAACTGCGGCTGGCCAGAGAGAGGCTGGAGTCTCGCATGCATCAACAGGAAGACCAGCTGGCAGAGCTTCAGGGAGAGCTGAGGAGAGTGTCCGAGAACACGCCACAGACAGACTCACTTGCACTTCAGATGGTACGATGAGGATGATGGCGATTGCGATGGTTAAGATTTTGAATTTGCATCAGCTAACTGGGCAAATCCATCACCAGTGTTAAGCCCTTCTGGAGGATGACAACCATTCAGCCACGCATTGCTCTTTTTCTCCTCTATCTCTCTCCCGGCATAGGATGTGATGTCATTGCAGGCCGACTTAGCGGAAGCGGCCTTGCTGCGCCAGCGCCAGGAGGAAGTGCTGCGTCAGAGGGAGAGGGAGCTGACTGCCTTAAAGGGGGCACTTAAGGAGGAGGTGGCCTCCCACGACCGTGAGATGGAATCCCTCCGGGACCAATACAGCCGGGACATGGAGGCCCTAAAGACCACCATGGAACAAGTCTCACGGGTGGGTGTGGTGTTTTTACTGTGCATTCCCACTCTATCCTCTTGAATAAAAAATTGCATTGTGCTGACTCACTATATGATATAAGTAAGCCTAGCGTTTAGACATTATGACCGGTAACGCAAAATGCTCGATTATAGCCCAGAACTGGCAAAGGAAAGAAATCTGCTCTTCTGTCCTTAATCAAGGCAATTTACCCTAATTGCTTGCAGGTGGCTGAATCATTTTTTTCATAGTTGTCGACAACCTTGGTTGTGTATCTTTACCTAGATGGAGACAATAAACAAATGTCGTCAAAGATATCCAGGATCATTAAAAGAAAAGTGTCAATGAAGGTATGGGTATAATCTCAATGGTTTTACCATCCAGGGATTTTTTTTAAATTATTGTTGATATTCAAATCCCCGGATGGTAGAATCCATAGAGTTGGTACCGTCTTTGTTGACGCTAAACGTGTTTTTACAGAGCCTAAAATACCTTTTGAGCATGTGATGGAAATTTCATCGATAAACACTCTTAAAGGTGTAAGACAGAGACAAAATTCTCTTGGCACAATTAGCAGTTTATTTGCAAATAGAGAGATTCGTCAAACGCTTACAGAATAATCATTTGAGGAGCCTCTAAAGAAACTTACAGCAACGGTCAGTATTTATTACAGTTAAAGGGGTGTGGTATGATGTTACCCATCAATCTTAGGTCTCACAGGAGGGAGTGTTATTCCCCCCCACCTTATCCTTCCTGCCATAATGTTTACTGTTGTGTTTACCTAAAGGGCCAACTGCCCCTACCGTCCCCCAACAATCACATTCCTAAGGAACAAAGGACAGATACCCTTAATGGTTTAGTCAGTTGAGCAGATGGTCAGAGAACCTAATGATTCTCTGACATAATACAGATGCATGTCACAACCAATGACCAGAGTTACATACCAGGTAATAGATAAGCAAACATGTCTCCAAAATACATTAGTTAAAAAATTGCCAGAACAAGCGTACCGTATATGTACCAAAAACATCTCATCTCTTCCTGCTGTCAGTCCCAGCAGCAGATCGAAGAAGAGAGGCAGAAAGTGAATAATTCCATGCACGGTCTGGAGGAGGAGCTGGAGAGCTGCAAGAACAAGGGAGGCCAGTGGCAGGAGCAGCTGAAATCTACCACCAAGGAGCTGGAAGGCGCCAAGCAGGAGTGAGTGAATTATGTTTTTACTTTGATTGGTTAGCTGGCTTTTTTCAACTAGTCTCTGCAATACCAGTTTCTACTTTTTTGACCCATGGTATTAATGTACATTTTGTTTTCCACCTGGCATACCATGTTGCTGTTGCATTTTGATATTAGACCCGTAACTCTGCAGTGCTCTGCAGTTTGCATTGTTGCATTATCTTAATTTTGCCCAATATTGAAACAACATTTCTGTTGGCATGCAAAACACTTGTTGGTGTAGTTGCTTTGTTTTATGGTCCAGACCTGAAATACTGAAATGGTTCAATTTGCGTCCCTCCTCTCATTACATTTATATCTTACCTTTTATTGGGCAGGAACGTGCACCGTGACCCAAGTAAAATGTGAGAGAATATGATTCACTTTTTGATTTTGGTAGAATAGTTCAGTAGTCCCACAGGGTCGAATTTGAACTTGGGATCTGTTCCAAAATGTCCCTCATCATATATGTGGCTAACAATCTGATCAGTAGAATGATACACACTAACTACAATCAAAGCATATCATCAACATAATATATTCCCAATTATAAGCCAGGTAATACACATCATAAATGCTGGTTAGTTTATGATGGCAGTAATATATGGAATCAATTAGGCATGAGGGGGTGTGGTTAATGGACTGTATGCCATGGCTAAGAGGTGTTCTTAGGTACAGGGAAATGCAGAGTGCTTGGGCACACTGCTCAGATGTCGTACATTGCATATATATCTGTATTTCTTTCTCTCAAATCCCTGAGATGCCTTATTGATATAAAGTGGTTTCCAAAATTTGAGCTGTAACGTGATGTCATACCCATAGTCCACGGTCTCATAGACCACAGCTACCAGTCACAGCTTTTAATCCATCCAATTCATCAGAGAGCATATGCCAAGGGAATTACATATTTACTACACTAACCAGTTTATAATAGTAATAAGGCATCTTGGGTCGTGTTGGTATTTAACCAATATACTCTGCAATGCGTTGTGCCTAAGAACTGCTCTTAGCCATGTGATAACCCCCCTGCCTTATCGCTTAATCATCTCAAGTCGGTCGGTCATTCAAGCTAACTTGACTGATCTAACTTGAATTGAACAATTTGTCAGATTCTTTGAGATTTGAGTTATGTTTTGAGCTCTAGTGCTCCAGAGAATCTCCAACAACCAGTGTTTTACATTGTTTATCCTGCTTGTTTGCAAAGACTACTAAGGGCACGTTTGGAGAAGGAAGAGTTTGAGGGGCAGCTGAAGGAGCTTCAGGAGTCACTGATGTCCATGAAGAAACAGATACCAGGCTTTGACAACACTGACTCTAATACAGAGGTGCGCTACTTTACCGTCATACTCGAATGGGTAGAGGGGACACATGTACATAGACAAAATACCTGCACATTCTTATCCTTTCAAACATGCACACACATTTCCATCCTCATCCTTTTGGTTCATGTTGTGGTGGCTTGCATTTGTTCAAAAGGACCATCAGTGCTGTCACGACAATATCCAGGCTCACGCAGAGCTCAACAAACAAAAGGTAAAACTCTGCGAGAAGGAGGAGGAGCTTCAAGCCCTGAAGAGAGCCAGCCGATTGCGGGAATCTGAGCTGAGGTCAGAGATTGACAGGCTGAAGGACCAGTCACAGAGGGAGAAAGAGGAGCTTGAGATGTCACTCCAGAGGGCTAAGCAGGTGAGCTGTCATTCATTTAAATCTATTGACGATATGCAAATGCAAGATGGCTTATGTAAGGTTTAAGTCATACTATTTTCATACTTTTTCTCCTGATTTTTGCTTTTTATTTTTGGATCTCTTTTTCCCTAGTCATCTGGGGGTTCCTCACCGTTGGATCACGAGAGTCTGGAACTTCAGGAAACCAATACTAGACTGAGAGAGCGACTTGCCCGATTGGTAAAATATCCATACTCAAAATAACAATCTACAAGGATACCAGCGAAGATCAAGCAGAGTAGCGATGTGGTTGAAAATCTGTGTATAAACCTGGGTTTATAAACAGGAAATGAGGTTATTTAGTAATATTCTAATATTAGTAAATATAAAATGGTAAAAGGAAATTGTCTTGAATGAGTAGATGGGTCCAAACCTTTCAGTAGATTCTTTTATAAAGGGATACAATGTTGCTTTAAATGTTTGTTTTGTACACAACTTAACTGCATAATATTGTACCAACTTCTGGAATAATCATATATAACTGGAATATTAGTCACGATGGTGACTGGACCATTTAGGTAAACCTAAGAACAGTTGGAATCCCATTCTGCTGTATCTTTGGTAATACAATATGGGCCGTTTTCCGTCTATATCAGGATGTTTTATTCAAGGGTCACTGCAGTATGCTCAACATGTAGCAATTTTTTTGCTACATGTTGACAAGTTTTTGGGCAATCACTTGAGGGGTATATGGACCCATTGAGCATTTCTGAGTTGTCTCTCCAGAGTACAGAAAAAACACAGTGAAAACACCCATTATAGTAACAAGATAAATGTTTACTCTTAAATTGAATTTGATCATAAACTCATCAGTCCCAGTCCATCTTCCTAGCATTCTCATAACATAATGCTGCCATTACAATAATTTTAACTGCCGTGTGGTCCGAGTGATTTCCATTTGCTTCCATTTTAATTCACTGACCCGAGTGATAAAGGTCTGTTAATGGTTCATTCCACTGTCATGATAACCTCATTGAAATTGTCAAGCTCATACAGAAACACACTGTTCTCAAAATAGTGCTCTCACTTTGTCAATAAGTAACCACACACTAATCTACACTAATCTAATCTACATATGAGTAAATGCTTTGTTCAAATCCACTGCAACACTAATTGAAACCCTGTGTATTTTCGGTCATTTTGATGGCAACATTGTGTTATGGGTATGCCTGTAATTGACACTGGCTGAGTAGTTTGCCTGCATAAAATATATGAAAGGAACAAAGCCCAGACAAAAAGTTAAAGGTAAAACTGATTCAATCTTCCAAAAACCTAATCCTTTTGGTTTCCAGCAAAACAAGCACATTATTATGCCTAAAACACCAATATGGATTTCAAAGAGGTGTTCAATATTCCTCAGTGGCCCTCTCAGTCCTCATTTAAATTATTTAGAGAATCAGAGACACTGTTTAAATATTTCTGACAATAAATCCTTATCTGATTGGATTGTCTTGAGCAATTTTGGACAAAATTGTTGCCCTTAGAGGTATGATATTATTTAAAAGGAGTACACTGTACTGGCTGACAAAGGTGCCTCTATCACCTGCTAACTCACCTGCTGACATAATGAAGACTTAAACATTTTAATTTTATTTTGGAAAGGATCATTTCACTATGGAAAAATAGATCTTTAAGGGGATAAAAACTAATTTTAAAGCAAAATGTAAATATAAGTACTTTGTAAAGGGTGTCTGTGCACTATCCATTGGTTATGAATCTTAAATGGATGATACACATAGTAAATAAATTGAACAGGGAAAAAATATGGCTTCACAGACACTGCTTCAGTCCAGCGTGTCCTTGAGCTCTGAGACTGAGCAGGCCCTGGAGGATGAGAACCGCTCCCTGAAGTCCCAGCTGGAGGAGGCCAGACGAGGAGCCTCCCGTCTGGGCAAGGAGAGGGACGAGCTGAGCCGTCGGCTGGACGAAAGGGAACTTGAGAGAGATGCGTTGCGCAGGGGCAAAAGTGACCTGGAAGAACAAAAGAGACTGCTTGACCGCGCCCTGGAGAAAATCAATAAGGAGGTGTGTGTTAGCCATTTGTCTGTTTTTGTTGTTGTCGTCGTCATTTAGTTTTTATTTAAATGGAATTAGTTAAATAAATGTCAACAATTGCAAATTGTTTTAACCCCCCTCCCCCTCAGATGGAAGTGATGTTGGCAGATTCCCATCAGTCAGTGCAGGCGCTGCAGAGCCAGTTGGATGAGTACAGAGAGCGTTCCAGGAGAGACTTACTGGAAGCCCAGCGCCAGGGGAAAGACAGACTGGCAGAGCTACAGAGGGCCCAGGCCAACCTGAAAACACTGCAAGAAGAGGTGAGAGGTATAAGGAGGGAGAACAGAGGAAAAAGACAGGTTGTCCAGAGAAAGTGTGAGGGGGCAGAGTAAAATGCGACCAATACAGATGACCTGCAAAAACAAGTGGGAAGTATAGTAGAAAGAATAGAATAGGAGAGAATAGAATTATGAGAGAACCTAACACAACAGTTGAAAAATGTAACACCAGATTTATTAAATATGTACATTCTGTACAACCTTCTAGGTTATCATAGGAGAGTTGTGTGCATTTGAATTATGGGAAATGTTCATGTTTGTTGATACTCTCTTTTTAAATGTTCAATGGGAACAATGCCAGTGGGGAAGTTCCATGTCTAATCTCCAAATGAGATGTCTAATTTATACCCATTGGGCACAGCCCCACGTGTAGGCAGCCCGGACCTCCTCTGAGTTTCAGTTTTGACAGCCTGTCTGTGCGCCCCACTCTCAAAGTGATTCAGCTGTCATAGGGATGTAAGACTGCTTCTCTCCTGGTGTCTATATGAGCTCTCTGGTCTTTTGTCTGTCATCTTTCAAGCACCAGAGCTCATTTGAGCACAACAACTGTCCCTATTTATATTGTTCTCACATACCAACTGGAAAGTCCATTAAGTCCATTAAAGTCCATCTCCCTGATTAGGGCTTCCAATTGGCTCAAACCCACCACTCTCTTGTTATGGAATCCTACTTTTTGGTAAAAGCAGCAACCCTTGCTTGGGGCTGTTCCCTCTCCTAACCTTCTGCCAGTTGTTGCTCATCTCTTCTGTCATCCCTTTAGGGTTTCCTCTTCTACAGTTGCGTTTAAGGTGTGCCGCTCTGCAGAAATCCACAATACATCTTTTCTAACAGTCCTCCTCTGTGATACTGGCCATGTGCCACGCCCACACGGTGTAAACTGGGGTGGTTTGATGAATACATATTTAGTAAAGTTGTATGTGGTATGAGATTGTATGGAAGAACATATTTCTTTCTCTTTTAATTGCATTTGCAACACGTTTATAATAGCAATAATGCACTTTGGGTTTACACTGCTATGGGCTGTATACAGGTGCTGCATTGTGTGCCAGGACTGTCCTTAGCTGTGCATATCTTTATATCTAATTAATGAATTTGGTTTTAATGTTGTAAGCAATCAGAACTCAATGGCTTTCCTTCAATCAGTGCCTCAACATGGTTTGAAATGTGTTTTTGATATCATGGATGGACATTACTTTCATCTAATTCTCTATGAATTCCAGAGTGGGTACTGTTCTCCAGCTTTAGCTTTGACAGACACTGTCTGGGAACACTTTTCTCAACACTTATAACAATTATGTCAAATTTCCCATTATCCAACCAGTGAGCATCACTTTTTGTTGCCTCAGGTGTCACGTCTAAAGAAGGAGCTGCTCTCATGTGGAGAGGAGAGAGACAGCGCCCAGCTAGAGAGAGACTTGCTCAGCAGCCGATTCAAACACCTGGAGAGTGAACTCGAATCTGAGAAGAGCTCACAGATTGACCGCAACAGAGAAATTAGAGGTTTGGAGGTAAGCAGTCAGCTGTTGTTTTTTTTGTATGTGATGGTTAGGCCTTTGTAATTCATTTGTATCCCTTTTATAATGCAATTTTTTTTATATAGGTATCAAAATATGAGACATGGATGTTATGTTTTGGAGTTACTTTGAATTTAGTGATGATTCTGTTAGTTTTGGATATATATCTGTTAAAATGATGGTTACAGCTAGTCTTCCTGGATACCAATTAATGCTGTTGCAGGAATACATTTTTTTAATAGGTAGTAATTTTTTCCAGGTTGTTAACAGTAATTCCCTGTTAACGATGCGTTCTGTGACTAATCATGGTTCATAAACGTTTTTTGTTTACTTCCTATTTTAGGCATCAGTGGTAAAATTAGGATTTCGGCAGTGGGGTTGCTCTATATTTTTATTTCTCGAATGTGTGAGGAAATCAGGATTAAAGACATCACTCACTTATGGGGAAAATAATAGAATTACCAAGCAATTATATATAGAGTGAATATACCATACTGTGAGTTTTAAAATGCAATATTTAATATTGTAAAATGCCAGACAGGCATTTTAAAAGCATATTAGCCAGTAATAGGCTTTACCAGTAACTACTAACTTACTGGAATAGTCAAGAATTGAGCAATTGCTAGTGATTCTGCCAAAGCTATTTCATGTCATAGCATAAGAATGTATTTTCTTTCATGGCATAACAATGTAAATTTTTCTTACATTTGTGAATGACATTAATACAATAACTATCAATAAAAGTGACGATAACTACCTTTCTCATCAAGTGAAAAGACAAGAGAATCGCGGAATCTAGAAATAGTCGCAATACTGTATAACGGTGAAGTTTTCTTGCGGCCCACAAAATTTATAAATATTGTTGCTCTCTGTAGATTCAAACTTAGGTCTTCCATGTCAAGCACTGTCTTTAACCACTATGCCATATTCAGCTGTCACTAGACACCATTGAGCATTGTCTTAAACCTTTCTTCTTAAATGTTTCTAATTAGGTCTATGAATTGTATGGCTTTTGTCCCTCGCCATTTAAACAGCTAATTAGCCGGTAATAGGCTTACTGGTATCTACTATCTTCCTAGGAATATTCATGAGACTTGAGCAATTACTACAGAGACTGAAGATGAACTTTTCCATGCCAGAAAAAGTTGCAATATAACAGCATTCAGTTTTAGTTGAGGCTTACTATAACGTAACTACTGTATGTTGTAGCCAGCAAATGTGTTTGTCTATCCTGACCCAAAACGCATGCATAGATGCACAGTTATGGATGCGTAGTTCGAAAATCCACCAGAAACGGTCGCAATATAACCATAAACAGTTTTCTTTCAGACTTACTATAATGTCGATTCTGAAGGTTATAGCCAGCAAAGTTTTCGTCTAAGAATAATTCATAATGTGCCCTTCACTGTGCCTGTGAGGACATCCCAACACGGGACCTGTAGTTTGCAGGGCCGCTTGTAATATTCTGTCCGATCAGACAGTTCTCAATGTTATTGTCTTTTTATGTCTAAAATTTGCCATTATTTAGAATGGGAAATAAGTACATCTTAGAATACATTTTGTTGTAAACACCCTCTGCTTACTCTGAAAAAGCAGTGAAAGGGAGTGGGGATCAAATTGTTTGGTGGTGAAGCGTTCTGCAGCTCATTGAAAAGTCAGTCTAATCATCATTAATATGTAGGAAGCCCATATTGATTTTTAAGCCTCCCTGCACGATCTATGAAGCTCTCTTTCTGTGTCATGGAGAGTAGGTTTAGAGTGTTCAGCATAACCTGTCCAGACAGTGTGTATGATTGTTGAAAATCCAAGGCAAATACTTGGTTTCATTTAGCGGTAAACAATATATCAAATCAATCTTAAATCTTTGTGTGTTAGGACAAAGTGAAGACGTTGGAGATCGAACTGGAAGAGGAGAAGGGCAGCGTAGAACTTCTGAATGAACGTGTTGCCCGAAGCCGAGAACAGGTACTATACTATTTTAGCATACACTTATTCACATTTTCATACAGACTGGTTGTCCCAAAGATATGACTTTTCTGTATGTATTGCAAATTAGCTCATTCTCTCCTTTATCTTTTCCTCCTTTCCCACCCTCCCTTCTATATCAGACTGACCAGCTGCGTACCGACCTGATGAAGGAGCGCTCAACCATCCATGACCTTGAGATGGACAAGAGTGCTCTAGAGAGACAGGTGCAGATTAACTGTAAGGTGTCAGAATGATTAGCGTGTGTAGTATTGGGGCCATAAGTGAATGATTGCTGATTCAAAACCAAGAGCCTGCAGTAAAAGATCTGTTGATGTACCCTTGAGCAAAGCACGTAACGCTAATTGTTCCTGTAAGTCGATCTGAGTAAGAGCTTCTTGTCAATAATGAAAATGTACATAAGGGGAAACCCTTTCACTTTTCCAGCCTGCATTTTTTTCTTTACCAAAAGCCTTCTTAAGTGTATTTCATCAAACAGAACGGTTTGCATTGTTTAGCTCCAACCCATCTTGATGTCTCCAGGTAAAAGAATTGAGGTCCCGTGTGGCAGACCTGGAGACACCGTCCCGTCCCTCAGCTGGAATCACCATGTTGGAAAGCAAAGTCCTGGAGCTGGAAGATAAGCTACACAGTGAAGAGCGGTACGCACGCACGCGCACACACACATGTGTTTTGGACAATACACAAAGTATACAAACATACAGAAAACACTTGTACTGATTAGCAATTAGCAAGTGTCCTGACTTTGTATATAATTATGGGTATCTAAATAGTTTGAATGCAGTTGTTGTCATATGAAAACCTTGCAATGATATTTGCCAGGCATTATATTTTATTATTTTATGTTCTGTACTCTAAACAAAGTTATTGATCTTGCTACCAGGATGTGTGCAGAATGGTTTCTCTAGTAAAATAAAAACCCTGTACATTAATTGTGAAAATTGAATAGGAGGAGGAGGAGGAGATGGACATTTCTCTAACAGTGATGATATCATGTGTGATGTTAAATGTTTGTGTTCAGGGAAAAGCTGAGTATCCAGTCCTCCCAGAGGAGGGTAGAGAGGAAGCTGAAAGACATAATTGTCACCCTGGACCAGGAGAGAAACCAGCACGCTGAGCAACGAGACCAGGTATATGAGACATGTGATATTGACCAGAGGTATTCCATAAAGCTGGATCAGTTATTTTCCAATCCATGTCAAACCAGAACTTGAGCCGACTGAACAAAACCTGTTACCTACTAGGTTATGTTGATCTAATCCTGTCCAGGTGTATAAAACGCAGGGCTTATCCACCTGTCAGATTCTATTCTGTCACTATTGCTTGTCCCTTACTGGACCATGCATAAATATTTAGATTATGAAAAGATATTTAGCAGAATTGTCATTTTTCCACGCACTGAATAATTTATCTGGCCAACTTACTCAACATGTCCAATTCAACCCAACAGTTTTGCTTTGACGAAACAAACTCCTTACTTTGCGCTTTATTTTTAAGTAAAAATGTAGGAATGCCCACAAATAAGTAATGCCACTACTGCTGCAAAACCCAAATTGGAAGCCTGCCTGAAAATAATAGGCAGTGAATTTGCAAGTGAAGTGGCATGGTTATTATTAAGTGTTTAAAATTTTTATCTGGTTATTAAGAGAGGTCCAGATATGTTACACCATCTTTTTTGAATTCCACACTGGTATTGGAGATACAAGGTGTTGGCCAGGTCCAAGAAATGAAACGGTATTGTCCATCTAGAAATAATAACATAGATATGACCAACTGCTAACTGGCAAAATAAATTTCACGACTGTCGTCTGAAGCAGCCTTTTTCACCCCATCCACAAAACATCAAATGATGCAATTTCGCGTGGAAGGATTCCTTGAATAGTTTTTGAAAGTTGTACGATATGCTGTCTTTCCAAACTTTCCTTGGGCATCTCCCAGATTTGTATCTGCTCCACAACCCTGTGAATCTCAAATCGCATACTATGTACTAAAAGTACGTATTTTGCAAATGATTGTATAATACGTACTGGTTAGTGTATAGTATGCCGGTACTGGAAACGATTCAGACAGACTACCTCCTCATGAAATTGCATCTCAACAAGATTGTCACGTGTAAACATCATGCCAAGTTTGAATATTTAGACAGCAGCATTTTGTTTTACTGTCTAACATTTCTTTTGATGTTTACTTCAACCACAAATTGCATCTATGAACCATATGGCATTTGCCACTGGCCATTTTAAAGCTTATGACTATTCCACTACTTGGAATAG
Organism: Esox niger; assembly: GCA_016801105.1. Classification (NCBI taxonomy): domain Eukaryota; kingdom Metazoa; phylum Chordata; class Actinopteri; order Esociformes; family Esocidae; genus Esox; species Esox niger. The sequence continues at coordinate 81,674 of JACXGJ010000869.1, read as the reverse complement.
TAATATGATTTGAGCAATTGCTTGCGAGACTGAGATGAACTTTACACGGCCAAAGCTATTTCATTTCATGGCACAACATTTGTTTTTATTTCATACAGGAATTACATTGATACAATAACTATCAATATAGGTTACGATAAACGACTTTTGTCAAGTGAACAGACAAAAGAACTTTGGAAACCCCTCTTTTACTGGGCATGGGGTTGTGGTCTATATTATCCTAAAAAGCATGCACAGATGTGTACATTGAAAATCCACCAGAAATAGTAGACCAAATAGTAGACTAATCTTCTTGCATACAAATTTGGCATACCATGTTGTATGCAAGTATGCAATTTGAGATTCAGCCCATGTCCCCTATTTCCATGTCATCCTGCCCATCCCCTCTGTCCTCAGCTATCCCTGCGTGTGAAGGCTCTGAAGCGTCAGCTGGATGAGAGTGAGGGGGAGGTGGAGCGGCTGGAGGTGGTCCGCCGGAAGGCTTTCAGGGATCTTGAGGAGCAGCAGGAACTGCAGGAGGCGCTGCAGGCCAAAGTAGCAGCATTGGAGAATGAGAAGTTAGTTTCCAGACATGCAGTTAGCAGGACAAAATATGTAGCTTTAGCAACCTGGTATCGAAACTTCTAGTAATCATTGTCATTCTATAGATGACATGCATTCATTTAGTCATTTAAAAGTGTCAATAATTCCTGGAGCAGATAGTACTTGGCAAAAGTGTCCTTCCCATGGCAAAATTAAATTACAGCAAGGTTTTTTAAACAAATGTTTTCCTGTTTATCCCATGGCAAAATTTGTAGAATACACTGCTCCCTTTAAAGTTACCCATACCTTATCTAAATGCTATTAAATGCCATATACAGCGACTTGCAAAACTATTCAGGCACTGGATAAATATTACTCAGTTGCAAATAGTACATTTGAAATGTTCCATTTGACACTCAGTATATTTAAAGTTAATAATTGTTTTTATGATGGGAAATATTTGTGAGGAAAAATATAAAACATCAGCAAGTGTTGCTTGCATCAATACGTTTTCAAACACTGTGCTGTAGAAGCATTCAGATACCACACAAAAAATGTAAATGTTAATATTGCGGATATATTTTCAGAATAAATTCCTGCTGTGGAAGGATCTTCTGTCAGGCTGTGAATCTGAAGGATAAAGAAAACCAATGTGTGTTCTACATAAGTTAGACAGATAGATAGAAATAAGAATGTGTGGAATAGCAAAACTGTACAAAATAACATCCTGGAGTTTAAATATCCCAGTGATCAAAGATTGGGATGTAGGCGCTACATCGCACCACCCTGGCACTGCCAAGGATGGGCTGTCCCTCAAAACCCAGTGCACAAACAATAAGACTTATGAAAGAAGTCAAAAATAACAACAAAAAAATGTAAATGGCTGAAAACGCTTCATTGAAATAGCCTGCATTAGAGAGAAAGAAGCTGTTACTCAATTAAGTACATAATTGATCAAAATCCAGAAGATCACATTGTATGATTTAAAAAAAATAATTTGCATTTTATTGGATGACATAAGTATTTGATCACCTACCAACCAGTAAGAATTCCGGCTCTCACAGACCTGTTAGTTTTCTTTAAGAAGCCCTCCTGTTCTCCACTCATTACCTGTATTAACTGCAATTGTTTGAACTCTTTACCTGTATAAAAGACTCCTGTCCACACATTCAAACAGACTCCAACCTCCACAATAGCCAAGACCAGAGAGCTGTGTAAGGACATCAGGGATAAAATTGTAGCCCATCCCCTGCACAAGGCTGGAATGGGCTACAGGACAATAGGCAAGCAGTTTGGTGAGAAGGCAACAACTGTTGGCGCAATTATTAGAAAATGGAAGAAGTTCAAGATGACGGTCAATCTCCCTCGGTCTGGGGCTCCATGCAAGATCTCACCTCGTGGGGCATCAATGATCATGATGAAGGTGAGGGATCAGCCCAGAACTACACGGCAGGACCTGGTCAATGACCTGAAGAGAGCTGGGACCACAGTCTCAAAGAAAACCATTAGTAACACACTACACCGTCATGGATTAAAATCTTGCAGCACACGCAAGGTCTGTCTGCTCAAGCCAGCGTGTGTCCAGGCCCGTCTGAAGTTTGCCCATGACCATCTGGTTTATCCAGAGGAGGAATGGGAGAAGGTCATGTGGTCTGATGAGACAAAAATAAAGCTCTTTGGTCTAAACTCCACTCGCTGTGTTTGGAGGAAGAAAGATGAGTACCACCCCAAGAACTTGGCCAACAACCTCCTTCCCTCAGTAAGAGCATTGAAGAAGGGTCGTGGCTGGGTCTTCCAGCATGACAACAGCCAGGGTAACTAAGCAGTGGCTCCGTAAGAAGCATCTCAAGATCCTGGAGTGGCCTAGCCAGTCTCCAGACCTGAACCCAATAGAAAATCTTTGGAGGGAAGTCCGTATTGCCCAGAGCCCTCCCCGAAACCTGAAGGATCTGGAGAAGGTCTGTATGGAGGAGTGGGCAAAAATCCCTGCTGCAGTGTGTGCAAACCTGGTCAAGAACTACAGGAAACATATGATCTCTGTAAATGCAAACAATGGTTTCGGTACCAAATATTAAATTCTGCTTTTCTGATGTATCAAATACTCATGTCATGCAATAAAATGCTAATTAATTATTTAAAAATCATACAATGTGATTTTCTGGATTTGTGTTTTAGATTCTGTCTCTCACAGTTGAAGTGTACCTATGGTCACAGACCTCAACATGCTTTGTTAGTAGGAAAACCTGCAAAATCAGCAGTGTATCAAATACTTGTTCTCCCTACTGTAGGTCACTCATGCTTTGAGATACTTAACTGACCTAATGTGGAAAAAGGCTTTGTGGTGTCATACTAACACTGCCAATGCCTCAATGATCATGCCTGCTGTGAAGTAAGCTGGTGGCAGCCTCATGCTGTGGAGATGCTTCTCATCTGCCGAGGCTGGGCATTTTGTTTAAATTGAAGGAACAACATATTGTGCAAAATACAGAACTTTCTTGTCCACAAAACAATTTGACTTGGGAGGAAATTCACCTTTCAGCAGGTCAATTATCTGAAGCACAATGTCAGAGGCACATTGAAGGTGCTAAACCACAAAAAGGTTGTCTTACAGTAGCCCAGTCAACTTCCTGATCTCAACCATACTGAGAAACTGGCACCATTTAAAAATGGTGGTCCACAGTCACCGTTCAACCATCCTGAACAACTGGGAGCAAATATGCCAAAGATCACTGTACATACCTATCAAAAGACATAAAGCTGTTATTGCAGCAAAAGGTGCAAATATTAATGTGTAAAGGGATGAATATATGCAATCAATATCTTTCGGTTAAATCTTTCTTACAAAATAACTGTCATCTGATAATTTTCATTGTACAGAGCAATGGACCATTTTGTTATTTGGTAAAATTTGAGAATGAGTCAGGGTTTTGAATACTTTTACCAAGCACTGTATATGTTTTTGTACCAAATATAAATGAGGCAGATTTGTCTAGTGGTTAGAACATCTGACTATTGAACAAAAGGTTGCTGCATTGAATCCCAAGCAATTTATTTTTTAAATATGCTGTCCCTGACCAGGGCAGTTAACACAAATTTGGACCAAATGAAAGGAAGTTATCCTGTTTACCTGTTTAAAATAAGGGTAATGAAAATGTGCTGTCAACATCAGTACCAGCAGGTGGAGTTTCAACATCAGTCCTGCACACATTGCTCAAACAGAAACATTTGCGATGTTCATTATTTGTCATTTTCTTTAGGGTTGACTTTTAACCTTTTTGTTTTAACCCTCAACTGGCAAACCTGATCAGGTTCAGTTTAGAGACAAAAAAGTGCATTAGCAGACACTGAAACTGATCCAGGATCAGAGGAAAACATTTCAATTTCAATATATAAAAAATTGTGTGTGCGTATGTGTAAGCCTTTTAGAAACCGCTTCCTCAAAGCAAGGGTGAATGACAATTTTTCTTTCTCTTAGGCGGAAGGGACAACAGACAAGACGATCTGTCCTGGGCTCTTCCACCTTCAGCTCAGAGGATGAGGACAGTTTCTATGACAACAGCCTTTCCTCCATCCTTACTGAAGCACAGCTACAGACAAGTAACTGCTGAAGTAGGAGGGAAATACTAAGAGAGAATAAGAAGCTTTTCTAGATAAAGAACATTTTCCATTTTCTGTTATCTGGTATGAGAAAGGCCCTCTGGACACGACAAGAAACTACGCAACATGTCAAGCACTACTGAACTTCCTCTTTTCTTTTGTCGGGGGTTCATCTTTTAATTTCGCCTTAGGTAAAAAAAAAAAGGCTTTCTAGATGCATAGCAACAAAATGTGTCTTTAATGTCATCCTATTGCCTTTATAGAGCACTACCTAGGGAACAGGGTGCCATTTGGGATGTACTAGTACACATGGAATCCCAGGGTTTTGTCTCACTCAACTTGACTTCAACATTTTATAAGAACACATGCTTGAGGGTTATTGCACCTTGACACATCACTAATATCGACTGTGGTAGAATAGACTCAAAACATTTTGGTGGCAATGTAGTACAATGGGGTTTAAATTTAGAGCATCGTTTGGATACTTGATAAGCTATTTCACACGTGCTTGCACAAATGCACTCTTAATTCTGTGGTAAAGATCAGACAATTTTGTTTATAAGTAGTGTTATTTTCTGTACAAATGTTGTTGCACCTACTTGGGCATGTAAATCTGTACTGTATTTTTACTGGGACTTCTAGGGCGAGGCAGGTGCTCACTTAAACTACTTTTCGGTTGGTGTTTTTTGGCCTAGTTTAGACAGGTATCAGTTGAGGTATTCACTAATTGATCAGTCAGAACAGCTGTGCAAAGAACTCATGTGAAAAGACCTCATCTGGTTAGTCAGAGAACCTGTTCATGACTAAGGTCAGTATTGGGTGGCATATTTTAAATGCAACCTAGATGTCTAAATGAAGTGATGTTAATATTTTTTTGTAATCTTTGACTGGACTGTGAAAGGGTTGTTTACTTTTGGGCCTGCAGCTTTTCACTCTTCAAGATTTATATACCAGATTGGGGACAATCGGCAATGGTGTCATGCAATTGACTTGTATCTTGCTAGTTTTGTACTTGCTTGGTCAATTTGGCATTGGTTAGGACCTCATCTTATTTTTGAGGCACACTATAAAGCAGGTTAAAGGAGATTGTCGACATACTTTGCTAAACCACCCAAAATATGTACAGAGGGAAATTAATTTTAAAATGTATTCGGCTGGAGTATTGAGTGAATTTGACCATGACTTTGTCAAACTCATCTTCAAGAATATTTTTTTGTTTATTCGTAAATATTGAGAGTGGTTTGGTTGTCTTACTGGTCAATCTCGATGGTGTGCCCTTTTTATTGTTCAGGTCTAATTTGGGTACAAATTAAAAGTCAACAGGCAATCAGCCCTCCAGGAATTCAGTTTGACACCTGAGCTACCTGCTCAATGGTATGTAGTTTATTCTCTTTCATTTACCTTTCACCTGTCTTTTGTTTCCAAGTGATTTCTTTATAGGTGTTTGCAAGTATTTATCCTGCTTGGTCTGTGCATGTTTTCACTCAAATGCCTTAAACTTGTTACTGTAACTATACTTTTTCAACTGACCCTAGTTGCTACTATTACTGTTTTATATTATTAGAATATTTTCTCTGGATGCTGCTGCAACTTATTTTGAGTGTTTTATTAGCTTGTCAGGGCATGAATCTGTTATTGACAGAGGAGTCTTAAGGCTTGACTGTAAGCAGTTGTACGTTTCTTCTTCAAGTCCTGCCTGCCTGCTTGCCTTTTTAGTGAATGCACAATATTAAATCAAAATGTTTCTTGAGTACATTTGCTGAGATTTTACCTTTTGATTGTAATGTGGTGCTTTTCAGGTGTCTTTGTGGGGCAAATTTTCCCAGAATGTTTTACCAATCTTTTGAAACTTTGTATTAAAAAAATGTGGCCTTGTGTACAAGTGTCTTATGTTCTCTGGTGGTTGTTCAGCAAATCCAAGTCAGAAAGCTATTCACCTTTGTAAAACTGAAAAACCAGTTTAATAATGTTTCTCCCTGCACGCCCTTTGGTTTGATGCCAGTCTTGGGATTTGCCACTCTACCTTTGCACCCTACAGGCTCTCCTTTGTGTACTGACCCATTTAACCTGCCATTTTAGCTCCCTAAGGCATAATCAGGCTTAGTGACAGATGGGATTTCCTATTGATCAGACGAAATAATCCATCAGACATCGATCTGAATCCTCACAATTTATTGTGATACGGAAGTATTAGAACTAAATCTGTTGAATATCAATGCATATTTTTGTTTAATGCTTTTCCAGACCGTAGTGACTGGTCGTGCTTTTATTCAGCTCCCAATCCAATTTGTTCCTACTAGTTGAATTGTAATAACAAGCAGTTTTGCCTTTTCAATCCATGTAACACTGAAAAGCCAGTACAATAATGAATTTAATCAGATTGACTGGAATACCTGTGCAGGGCCTGGTGTTGCTTAAGTTCCCCTCTACAGGGCTGTCAGCACTTAAGTTCTGTCTGCAGTCCTTACATTATCTCATATAAAATATTTCTCAATCTACACTGTTATTGTGAAATAAAGTGATTTGTACATGAAAAAAGTCTGGAATTCAGCAAACACTCCACACTGTCTGTCTGCGTTCATGTTCCTTTACTTTTACAAACCCTCCCTCCATTTTGTCAATGCCCACAGTAGCCCCTAACCAGACCTGGTTATTTGTTTAGAATCTGGATGCAGACTCTAGAAGTGTTTCTCAACCCTACTCCTGAGTGCCCCCCTGCCCTGCATGTTTTGGATCTCTCCCTGCTGTCACACATGATTCAAATGAGCAGTTCATTATCCAGTCCTTCATGAGCAGTGGTAATGTCATCTATGGTGTTACATCATAGGCACAACATAATGATCCAACAAGTTTGATAGGCAGCCTCATTAATTGTTTTACAGAGAAAGAGGGTGTGGGCGTCAGACTGTCGGTGTCTGATTACTAACTAATTCCAGAGGTAATAGTGTTTACTAAAGAATGTTTCCAGGTAAGAGATTTACCAGGAAACCCCACACAATCCTTTTGCAGTTCATATACAGATCTTACAAGGTATTTGATTTCATGTTTCTTAGACCAGTAGGTTTTCAAAGAAATCCAAATGTATATCCACAATTTATTTCAAATGTTAGGCTTTGGCATACTGTTAAACTCACACATCCTGTGTTAATACACATTGTGATAACATGGCATTATGTAATAGCCTGACAATATGGAATACATATTCACTTTGTTATGAAATAACAATCGCCTTTTGTGATAATCTGCCACATTTTGTAATGTACAGCTTGAATGGAATATTTGAAACATTTCCCTGGATTTTATAATGAATTATTACATAATGCAATGACTATTAAAAAATGTGGGAGTTAGAATTTTTGTATGTAAATGTCAATGTGGTGCATTATGTAATAACCAACCAAACTGGATGACTTCATTCATGGAAATCATTATGACAACAATGTTTATGCATTCTCGCATGATTCATACTGTCACAATTCATTTGAAAAGACTACTAATGTACTGACCTAATTGTTTCTTTCCTTGGCCAAAACTGCATCAAGTGTCAATGTATCCCTTAGCTTAATAGAAACTATAATTGAGGGTTCAACTGCACGACACTCGACAGTGTTATACTGATACAAACTGTGTTGGGATACACAAATGTTAGGATACGTGTGTGCATGCATGCACCCACTGCTCAGCCATTAAGGATTATGCTAACTTTGATTATACAGAAAAATAGTTTTTTTTAAATTGCACATCAAAAGACCAATATTTAACATTAAATTATTTTAAGTTCTTCATTCCCTCGATGCCCAATAAGGGTGTCTTGGCAAAGTATATACCACACCGTAGTGGTTAAAAACACTTTTGGTGTTGGTGTACAGGGAGAAGAGTAGGGGTAATAGGACACAGCCTCGAAGGGAGCCGGTGCTGATGGTCAGGGGGTCTGACAGGTGCTTCCACAGATTCATGTGCTGCCTCCTATTGGACAGGAAGGCTGTGATCCACCTGCATGTATACTCTGGCACTCCTAGTTGGGATAGCTTGTCTTGGAGTAAATCAACGATTATGGTGTTGAATGTGGAACTGAATTCCACAATAATGATTCTGGCATAGGTTCCAGGGGAGTCCGGATACTAGAGGATGAAGTGAAGAGCCATGGTGACTGTCATTCACAGACCTGTTGGCTCTGTAAGCAAACTGCAGTGGGTCCAGTAGAGGGTCAGTGGTGGTGACAGCACAAGGCGCTCAAATTACTTCATAACCACAGAGGCCAGGGTGACAGATCGGTAGTTGTTAAGTCCTCTGTTCCATTGACTTCTTGGGGACTGGGGTGATGATGGAGAACTTGAAACAGGCCAGGATGCAGCATGTCTCCAGTGAGTTGTTGAAGATGTTTGTAACTATAGCAGAAAGCTGATCTGCACAGTGCTTTAGGGTGGATGGGGTGACATCGTTAGGCCCTGCTGCATTCCTGGGGTTCTGTCTCGTGAATAGATTCAGCTACATAAATAGACTGCAAGAAAATACAATTGATTTGAGAACAATTAATGAATTAATAGTGGTGTACTTAAAAACTAGATTGAAAATAATAGGACTCAACTAAAAGCATCCATGAACTTTTGAGAGTTAGGCTACTTTTAAACTAGACAGGTAGTCTGGGCCCTCACAGAAATTCATAAACCATGCATGCAATCATTTCTAAGCAAAGTGTGGGATCAATTTGTACTTACACTTAAGAATGTGCCTACATTTAAGCACTATGCGTACACACAGCACTTTGTGGTGGAAAAGTCAAACAATGAAGCAATCCAATCATAATCTATGAAGAAAAAAGAAAATACATTAATATGCATTGCTTTTATAGACGTTTAAGCTAATAATAGTTTTCTCAGAGTGCTATAGAATTCATAAACATGAAATCGTTTAAACCTAATTGAATAATTAAGTAAATTAGAAAGATAATGGAAGGTAAGGTTGAAGACATCTTAGTTAAACGAGTTAAATAATCTAAAAGGCAACACTGAGGCATTTTGACTTCTCCAAAATGGCAAATCTTGCATTGCTGGAGGATCTGGCACAAGCTGCATTACACTTGGAGTGTGTTTTCAATATTTTTTGCTGAGAGCAACACTTGGCTTATTAGTAGATTTCAGTTTTTATAAATATTTGTTATATTTATTGTCAAAACATTATATTTTGATGTGGATAACAGACGGTGAAGAGTCATTCTGCTCTACTGTTGCACATATCCCTTTTGTGTATACTTTTTTCTGTGTATATATTAAAATCAATCCATTTCTTTTTAATTTCATTAACTGTTCTGCACTGTTCAGAACCCTCCAAAAGACCACTGTCGTAGTCAACCCTGCTAGAAAAAAAGGTTTTGTGGCCATTTAGGTGAACTATAATGCCAAGGGGGGCAGCACAGGTCATAGTTGTAAGGACTACCAGGTAGGCAGGCAGGTTTTTGGTTCCAATCGTGGAGAGAAAAGTATTTCTATTAGAAGGTACCTGCAGCCCATTCAGGTTGCACAGGAAGTCCAGCTCCTCCAGGATGGAACATCCATATGTGCCGTTGCAAGAAAGTTTTCTTTGTCTCCCTGTACAGTCTCAAGAGCATGGAAGAGATACCAGGAGATGGGCCATTACATGAGGAGATCTGGATAGTTCCGTGGAAGGGCATCAATCCAGCAGCAGGGCAACCCAGCAGCTCCTTTTGTGCAAGGAGGAACAGGAGGAGCACTGCCGGAGCCCTACAAAATGACCTCAGTGGGCTACTGGTGTGCATGTGAAGCTTACAAGTCAGAGAAAATGGACTGTCTCGCTATGTCATGACAACATAATATTGTTTGCTGGGTTGTCCCAATTGCTGCCTTGGATCATATTTAAAACAATGTGTACGTAAAGGGATGATCAGGTGTGTAACCAATTTAGAAATCAGCCGTTTCATATAGTGGTTGTAATCATTGTTTGTGTACCCGGTTGTCAACGGAGAGAGTAATTCAATTATTTATTGCAGTATTTGATAGTCTTTTAGCACATGATGTTACAGGCTCAATCTGTTCTCACTGTAATGTTGGTTACAAGCTGATATATACATTGAAAGGCATGTTTACCTAGCAAAGATCAGATTTCCAAGACAGTAACCTCCATGCCAAATGGTCAATGTAAACATTCCTGGGGCTATCAGAGCGCAACCCACAGAGAGATAATCTAAACAGAGATTTTGCTGTTGTTCTCATTATCTAGGCACATTCGTACATTCATATTGTAATTGTTAATGCTCAGATTACACAAGATTAACGCGATGGCTCGCACAGCTGCAACGGTCCTCGGTGGACACGGAAGGGGCAGTGGTTGCAGCAGTAAAGTTGTACAGAAATAATAAGGAATGCATCATCCCGGCAAATAATATTACGTTGTCCCGACGTAGTGAGACAGTCCGTTTTCGTAGCGGTTACATAACTATCTGACGTAGCAGCACCCGGAAAAGGTAAGTTCCCATTTGGTTGCCACAGCGTTATTTATAATGTGTGAAACAATATTTTTTGGGCATGTCTGTGTGTGTGTGTGTGTGTGTGTGAGAGAGAGAGAGAGACAGAACAATAGACATCGATTATCAGAGTTAGATTAGGTTAGGTTTGAGAGTGTGAAAGAGTGGCTTGTGTTAGTGTTGTGTTTTCCCTCATTTTAGTCCTCGGTGGAGTAGGGCTAGAAAGACTCCCTGGGGTGTACATACGCCCATAGATAACCCACTGTTATATACACCAGGTTAGAAGCCAGTGGCTGTCGCCCAGTGTTATTGTAGCAGTGAGGTCAGAGTTCTGCTAGGGAAGTTTTGGTTAGGTAGGTATAGAGGTGTAGGGAAGTACAGGGTCCTTTGTATTTGTTTTCTTTGATTTGACAGACCGCTGGCATTGCCCTACTCCTGCTTGTGTTACCTGCCCTCTTTCCCTATTGTTTGTTAAATTGCATGGTTCATGTTTACTTTAATTAAATACCCAAGACATTGGGCTAGCCCATCAACCTGGTTGTCCGACTTCCTATCTTGCACCCACTACCCCACGTGTTGCCGCTATCACCGGGAGTCTACAAGCAGCTGGGTGGTTCTTGAGGTATTATGTATTCTTTTATTCTATCAACCCCTTTCCAAATATAATTATGTCAATGCTGTTAGATCATCAGTCCAGATATTTTCTCCTAACAAAGTACATGACATTTGATATAGAAGAGCCTTATATGAAATGTATTAAAAAAGTATATTACATTTACAAACAATCAAGATGTATGTAATAAAAAAATCACTATTGATCACTCACTTCACACTCACCCAAGCTGGTCAACAGTACAGAAATTAAAATCAGAATTAAATTGCAGGTCTTAAATGGCAATAACCGGGCTAAACAACTTTTCCACCAATAGTTATATCCTTCTCAACTTACTGAAATGTAAATCCAACTATCAACTGATCACATAAGAGATATTATCAAACTGGCCATTTTTACCAACAATTAAAATATAAAAACATAAGCCAATATTAATGCCTTACTCTTCATTGGGTTCTTCTGATGGTGAGAAATTGTGAAATCAGTTTATTTTACTATAAACAGATCAAACAAGAAGATCTCTGCCGCCTGAGCCAGCGGCGCCCTCTACTGTCCGGGCCGCTCCGACGACCTTGCCAGTGGCGCCCTCTACTGTCCCGGCTGCTCCGCTGCCCGTGCTAGTGGTGCCCCATCCTGTCCCGGCCGCTCCGCCACCCGTGCCAGCGGCGCCCCCTCCTGTCCTGGCCACTCCACCGCCCATGCCAGCAGTGCCCCTTCCTGTCCCTGCCGCTCTGCCGCCCGTGCCAGCGGCGCCCCTTCCAGTCCCTGCCGCTCGTGCCAGGGGTGCTTACACCTGCCCGGGCCCCCGCGCCAACCAGCCACCTCAGCGACGGTAGGAGGGGAAGCCACAGACTCATGTCGGAGACCAGCACCCTCAGTCAGAGACCGATGGCGAGGAGACCGCTCACTAAACCTAGCCGTACTAGCCACTGGCGTCTGTAATAAAGGCTCACGCACCGATAAATAAGGTTCAAGCAACACTTTATTAATTGGAACAAAGGAGCCCCCCACCAGACTCACACAGGGTGGGGAAGCATACGAGGGACACTCCCCCCCAAAGAGTCAAGTGCGACGCTTTTTGAATGGGGGAGCCTTCCTGCCGCCCTCGTTCAGTCGGCAAGCAGGAGGAGGAGAAGGGCGTGGGAGGCGTGGGTCCAGCCCATTGCGCTGCGCCGGACGACCTGAGTCCCCAGAAGCACCAGCTGCCCTGGCCTGACGCTGTTTGTGGCATCGACAAAGCCGACCCCCAGGCCTCCGAGATCTCGGAGCCTCAGAAGGACCAGGCGGGCCCGTAGAGGAAACAGGAACAGGCAGCAACAGCCCCAACCTGCTACTTTCCTCTCTGCTCTGGTGCACTTTTTGGTGCACCAGAGCCTCCGTCACCACTGAGCCGAAGAGTGCGTCCTCCTGCAGCGGAGCGTTCAGGAAGGGCACCTTCTCTGGCTCCTTCAAAGAACACAAAGCCAGCCAAAGGTGCCTAACCTGTACCACTGACGAAGCCATCACCCTGCCGGCTGACAGGGAATTGGCCGGGGACAGCTTGAGGATTGCTGCTGCCCATAGACGGCGGGATGGCCACGCACGCCTCCTCAGGAGACAGCAAAGTGCACCCCTTCGTGAGCCGTGCAACTGAAGCAGCCAGGAGACCCATGTTTTTGCAGGTTGCCAGGGACGCAGTCCTTGACAGACGGCAGAGCAGGGCGCTTGTCGCTCCACATGCCAAGGTTCGGCACCAGAGACTCTACTAGGGCGTCCTCCAGTGGGGGAATGCCCTTCGCCAAAGTCTTCAACCTGCCCTCCACCGCAGTGAAGGCCAGGGGGGACTTCACCGATCCGCGTGTGACGAACGGGGCCCCCCCAAGTCTCCTTTACACAGCAAAGGCTCCTCAGGGGCCTTACTCAGTGAAGCATGAGGCAGCCAGGACCAGCAGGCCGCTTCAAAGATGTTGACCCCTTCCTCAGTTGCAGGCACTGGCATTGGGATATTAAGCCGCCGTATCGCCACTGAGATGGCAGTAAAGAACTGGTCCTTAACTGTCAGGGGGTCGACGCCCAACTCCCTCCTGGGAGCAACCTCCTCCAAATAGGAAGAAGAGCTGGGAAGGGCAGTTCCACCTGTGGGCGAAGCCGTAACTGGGCCGGTCACATCTCCTTCAGCTCCGTCCTCCCCAAAGAAGTCCTCTTCCGAGAGGAAAGACAGAACATCATTAAGAGGAACCACGCCGGTGGCCGGGCTGCGCCGGGCTGCTAGCAAGCGGTTGAAGCCATCCGTGGCTTGGTTGAAGTCATTATCTGCATAATTTAAACTTTTTTAATGAAGAAAAAAGGGAGACTGAAGTGGGGTGCGTGACTTGTTTATATGGCCGAGGACGCCGTCCACGGGCAGGTCGATTTGCATATTTAGTATTTTCAGTGACTGCCATTGTGCAGAGGGATAAACCAATAGGAGCGAAGCCCCTATGGGCAAAGCTTCACAAAGTAGAACAATGGGGGTTTATTTACCTATTTTGCTGCCAGCTTCACTTAGCCAGCTACTGTTGCCCTGAAGGTATTATTCACGTGAGCACCTGTATAATCCCCTCCTAAGCAATTAATTTGACTGGGTTAATGTGTTTTGAGACGTTACTGACGAAAAAAAATTCCCACCCCTTTGCAGCAAAATCCTATAGGTATTCCCCAGGCCTAGCGAAATTCTAGGCCTGGTTTAAGAAGCTAGTGTTACCTTAATGTACCTGACCAACCTTATCAGACACATGTCCTACACATGGCACGGTCGATTTTGACAGATTCATTATTTATTCATTTCAAGCTGGGTGTCAGTAAAAGCACTTTGTGACAACTTTTAATGTAAAAACGTATTTATAAAATAAAATGGATTGATTGATTAATTGAGATGACACCCACATTACAACAGCTCTCTCACCTCATGACTGTGGAACCAAAGACTCTGCCAGTGCCTTGAAGATATCAATGATTGTAAGTGCCAGAACTTTCTTCAATTAAATAAAGATAAAAGAAAAGTAATTTTCTTTGATGCCAAAGACAGAATCCTGACATTCCGTGATTACCTTGACACAACTGTTCCTATTGTCACTTCCCCGCCTCCATGAGCGCGGAGCAGAGGGCGCCCGCGCTACTGAGTTTGTGTGCACCAACTCACACACCTGTCCCCACTCACCTCATCACCACGCATACAAATACAACTCCATGCCAATTCTACCCTGCCAGATCAATGGTTCTTGTTTACATGCCACGTCTCGCATTTTCCAGACTCTCTTCTTGCCTTCCTGTGTTCAGACCGATCGCACGTTCCCGACTATTATGCCTAAGCCCTGCCTGTACTTTTGTTCCCCGCCGGTATCCTGATCTCTCGCCTGTCCCCGACTACTCTGCCCGTTCCCTGACTGTGCTTCTGCTGCCCGTACGTTTACCGACCGTCTGCCCATCCCTGACTATTCTGCCTACTGCTTGTCTGTGCCTTCGCCGCCGGTACGTGAGACGCCTCACCTCCCGTCCCCTTCCGCTCTGCCTGTCTCCTCCGCTCTCGCCCCCAGTCCGCGCTTGGATCCTGACCTGTGCGTCTGACACCTATAGACTAAAAGCTAAGAAATCTTGGGGAAATGGTGATTCTGATAACTTCAAAATCCAAATAAAATGTATAACAAAATCAGCCTATTATCACATTAAAATCCAGACAATATCTAGAAAAACATATCTATGCTTTTATCTCCCATAGGTTGGACTACTGTAATCGCCAATTTTCAGGTCTCTTTAAAAAAGCACTCAGAAAATTGCAGCTCATTCAGAACTTGTTGCTTGAGTTGTAACAAAAACAAAGAAAACTGAAGATATTACACCAATTTGTAGGTCTCTGCACTGGCTTCCTGTAATTCTTAGAATTAATACTCATCTATAAATTATTCAATGCTTCCGGGCAAAGTTATATCTGAGACCTAATCTCAGTATGTAACTTTCATGTCATCAGGGTCTGGTCCGCTAACCATACCCAAAGTAAGAACACAGGTTGATGAGGAAGTGTTTAGTCATTATGCTCAGCAGAGTTGGATCAATCTGCCAGAAAATCTTAGTCTGGTCAACACTCCAATGTTGACCACTTTTAAATCTAGGCTAAAAAGCTTAATGTTTTCCACTGCCTGTTTTAATTGTATGCATTGTTTTTAAAGGTGCAGTTTTCTTTTTTGCTATGTTTTTATTACACATTTATTTCAATGCCTGATCTTGGTTCTTCCCTTGCCAGTCACGAGTTTGCATGGCAGCTAGACAGTCTCTCCACGTCTCATTGTAGGAGTGGTCTATCATGTGGAATGAAATCCAAGAGTTTAGGGCAAAAGTGGAATGGATGGTTCAGAGTCACAAGAAGCATATACATCTAGGAGGATCAAAATGGAAATAAGCAAGTCAGTTTAGACAGTGCAAAGAGCTTATTGACACAGAGGAGAGTGTTCTCGGTTGAGAGACCTTGTCTTGAGGACTGATTGGTTAAATTTGAGAAGATTGTTCTAAGAGAGATAATAGAAAAGTTGGTTAAAGATAATGTTTTAGAAAGAACCTACATCTGTAATTGTTTTTACTTCATAGAGGTCAAGAGTTTCTTGACTAAGGTAGTGTCTCCGGCCATCTTGATGTCACCGCTAGTGGTCAGGTATAAGTTGATGAGGTTCACAAGGAATAGGAGACGATTTTGAGATGATTGAGAGGGGACATTGTGAAGGCAAGAATGTTGTTAGGTGACAAGGCATCACTAGTAGAAGTGTCTTATCTGAAGAGAGCAGGGGAAAAGTGGTTAATGCATAGATAGGTTCAGAATGTGAGGGGCCAGTTGACCGAGAATGCTGAGTGAATGATATGCGGATGCCATCTGCAGAGAGGTAAGATAAGCTGGCAAAGAGAACCTTGGGGTTGGAGGAAGAGGCTTAACTCTGCCAAGACCGGCGCAGAGCCTTCTGAGAATCTCTGGAGAATCCTTTTGGAGAGCCACGTGCTGAAATGCTTGCTAACCGAACACTAAGGGGTAAGACAAGGTGCAGGGTCATTTTGCAGTCAACCAGGTGTGACTTTCATTTTGCTTAGAGATGGGTGAAAAAGAATCACCTAGAGTGGATCATAGAGCTTGGAATGGCACGTTGAGTCATTGTGGATTGGCAAATGGGCAATGTTTAGCAGGAAAGCATCCAGATGGGAAATGTGAGGGATGCGAGGAGGTGGTGAGCATGAAACATGTTCTGAAGGATCGCTGGATCTTTTTCTGTGAGCTGGCTTGTGTGTAACCACCTATGTATTGCTTGGAACATTTTGACAGATGAATCACAGAGTGTGGGACAGAAAGGATAAAGCAGTTTGTTTACATCATTGACAGATACAAGGATGTGAATTCTTACTCCGAAGAAGAAAACAAGAAGAGAGGGAAGGATCCTCTTACTTTGTGTCATTTTGGAGGGACAGCAATGGTGATGGTGTTTTAAAAAAAAGTATGTTTTATGGCAATGCTCTCAGTCTACTTAGATCCATTAAACTTGTACCTGGGAATATGTTCTATGTGCAGCAACACAGTCCCCTTTTCTTTCCTTTAAAGTTTGTTTCACCAGAGGACATATATCTTCTACAAACTTTCAAAGTATTACAAGTAGTAATGGGATTATTATGGGAAAATTTGATGTACAGGCTAGGGCACATCATTAGACTGCATTTAAAGCTTTTGTCACAGACTAGGCTAACAGTCTTCATCTTTAGCTCTGATATAGGAAGAGATGCTTTTTTTACTATATATGTGAGGAATTTGTAGCACCCAAAATATATTCCAATAAAAAATCCACTATTTATTTTGAGTTGGATAGACCTGAATTTGAAAAGTTTTACACGCAAGTTTATCTTAGGATGGCTGTACTGTCAATGTTCAGCTCTATGCCAAAATGTTGGTACTCAAAATCTATTACAATGTTTCCTTCAAATTATACATACAAATTATATATTGATCAGAGCTGTGCAAACCTCTTGTCAGCACCCACTCCATGTTTTGGAACTTTTCCAATGATAGCACATCTGATTTTATTTATCAATTTATTACTCCCTTCATTAGGTTAATCCTACAGGCTAAGGGAAGGTCTGCCAGTCCCTTAGGTGAGGTTTGAGAACCAATGTGTTACAGTAGGCCAGCAAACAGCTTTAAGTGAGTTACATTTAAAAAACCTTTTTGCGAAAATTTCTAATATTTGCACAAAACCACTAATTACACCTATTATTCCCAGCAGGAATAATTGCAGTGGATTTTCATTGTTTCTGTGTTTTAAATTTACCTTTGTTAATTATTGAGATGCTACATAAACATAAATACATGAAAATATATTGATATAGCCAAACTCTTAGCTTTTGTTTTTTTGCATCCGTTACTGAGGTGACTGTTCCAGTGTGTATGATGGCAGCCTCAATGATAAACCATCCCTAACCTGTCAGTCAGTTTCAAGGCAGTTTGCAGCAGGTGAAAGATCAAATAGTCAAAATTCTCTGACTGGATTACATCTAATTGAAATTATACATCACAGATGGCCTGTAGGAGACTGTGTGGGCTAAAGATTTTTTTTTTTGAAGTTTTATTAAAAATACAGTTGGTCAGAAACCTGATACAATAGAATTATGAGTTTGCTCAAAAGATTGCATGCCATGGTGGTAAATTCAACAGAATTGTTTAGCAACAAGCTGCAATAGGATTGTGAGTTTCAAAGTCTTTTAAGATTGAATTGTTAGTCGGATCAACAAGTGTTTATCACACCTTCCGATCGCAGCTTGTTGTCCTTAACATTGTACGTTGTAACATCTTTTAATTTATATATTTTTTACAGTGCAGACAACCTCCACACATTATTGGATGCAATGACATTTGGGTTTTTGTTTGCAAATCTCTCACGCCAGAGAGGTATTATGTAAAGACGATTCATTATTCATTGTTATGTAACACATTCTGCACTATGGCCCCACCACTGGCACCAGGTAAGGATGGGAACACCTTTTGTTCAGCTGTCACATTTTTTCTCTTGTGTTTGAACTCTTTGTCTGCCAGTTCTAGCAACTTAAAATACTATTTTAAGAGTGCAGTTTTAACTCCAGGCATTGGGACCCAGAGTACTTGCTTCTGGTTTTCATTCTAGACCTTTTATCAGCAGCGTATTTTGTCCTGGGACACCAGGTGAATGCAATGAATGGTCTTGCTTATGGACGGCAACTTAGTTTTCACGTGGGCAGTCTTGCTGCCCCATTATACGTCCACATACGCACAAATTTAAGCAAAGGCACCTGCTTCCTCCACAGCAATACCAGAATCTTAGAAAAAACAAAAAAACCTCATGAATTAACCCCAAACAAACCCAAAGGACTATAACATGAAAACCTTTGTCTTTCTAACATCACACTCTACTGCCAATGGAACTATAGAAGAATACATACAAGTTTTGCCATTGTAGGGTAATTTCAAAGCTGCCATTTTCCTTCACTGGGCCTTTTCAAAATGACTTGTCAAACCAATTCCACCACTGGCGATTTTCAATTATGCCAAAATCTGTCCTCACCAGTGCAGAAACACACATCTCCCTGTAGGGGGTGCTGGGTAGGCTTTCCTTCCTGGGTGGGAGGCGCAAGCAGTGTGATCTGTTGGAACAGGGTTGGGCTGGTGCTATGATCTGCTGACTAGACTCACCCTGCCATATAAGGACGATCAGCAGAATGTTCCCATACTGACTCACAAGCACACAAGCAGAGACAGTCACAACATTGTGATAATCGACAGGAAGGGCCACAGACAACTGCTCTAAAACAGGTAAAGTGAAAATGGAATGTGTGTGGCTTTAGTTGATGGAAAGCGAGCACTAGACTCGACTAGTGTGCTGTGCTTACAAAGAGTTTAATCTATAGCTCTGTGTATTTCAATAGGAAGTTTGGTTGCGGTTTTAACAATAGTATTGTTAACATTGATTTAGATATTAATATTGTATTTGCCATGTGAAAGCTCTTAAACTGATAATTTTTGTTTGTGGAAAACTGGATTGACAGCTGTTTGTTGGAAAAAGCGATAATGGCTTTCAATATATAGATTGACCTATAGAATGAATAACCGCAGGGTTGTTACATTAAATTAGTCCTGACATAATAAAAAAAAAAACTCTAATATAACATGATAAGCACATAGTTCAGTGGATTAAGATTGGAGTTACATTTTCAGTTTCTTCAATTAGTATAACGAATCTCAACATGAAGAAGAATCTCAACATGTTTGAGTGTTTTCCGGAAGTGGAATATGTAGATCGAATGACTTAATGTGGCTCTGTTGAATCATTCGCCCTAACGGAAAGTGATTGCATCCATTTTCAGAGTAATCCCATAATGGATCAGGCATTGCAGTTATTGTTATCACAGTGGGAGAGAGCAACCTCATTTTATTAAAGATTAAAATGGCAATAATGATATCTAATTCTGTAAATGATTTGGAAAATGTGTTTGTTTCTGACAGCTTTTTAAAATATAATATTTTTCACCATGAAAACAAGTGTACAAGCCCAGGTAGACAGAGTAGGTGTGACAATTTGTATGTATATTTTTGGCATGTGAGAAAAAATCTGGATAAGCAGACACCAGACACCACAACAAAAACTAAAAGAGAAAGAAAAAACACCCCTTTGTGAATGGATAGATAAAGGAGAATGCTATTACCATATAATAACATTTTATTTAGGATTTTATTGGTTTTAATCAGATATTCATGCATGCAATTTGATTTGGGCAAGAAGCTTGTTAATGTCAACACATTTTTTGCATTATTTTCAAACATCTTACTGAATTGGAGATTAAATATTGGATTTCTATGGTAAACTCTCATATAAGCAGTTATTTTTTTGGCTTTTCTTATCATACATAGATCCCAATCCTTTAACATTTCTACTTTAATTTGCTTCCTAAAGATATCGCTGCACTAATTTGCTTCCTAAAGAAGCAAATAAAGTAAATTGTGAGTATGGTTACATTAAGGAAATATTTATTCTAAGTTTGCATTCTTGTGCAGAGGCTCTTGAATAAGAGTTGGATCCATTTAATGTCTTTGAGCTGCTGTCTCTTTAATGTGTCCTCCTCGAATTGTCTTGATCAATCTAACTGGAGATATAACAGCCGCACTACATTACTTTGGAAAACATAAGAGAGATAAAATTAAAAAACAAATTTCTGTTAGGAATGAAGCTAGTTAATGAACTAGACTGCCCACTAACACATTTTTTTTATATTTCAGAAATAGAAAGAGTCCAATTTTATAGGCACCTATCCAATAACAGTTATAATCCTGTGCTATGATGCCATGATAATCCTGTGCTCTCCGTCATAATTCACTTGCTGTTTTTGCTTCAGGATAGATGGAGATTTATTTGCATAACTAGCTTCAGGAGAAATCTTCCACAGTTTTCTACAGCCCAGAATTTGATAAACATACTTTTAACATAACAGTATGTCAGTTAGTGAGGGTAAGCGTTGGCAGTGTTGGTCACGGAAAGGCTGCCCAGGACTGTGGAAAGGGTGAAACAGTGATGTCACCACTTAAAGGACTATAAACAGGAGACAGGAGTCATGGGGGCTGAGGTGAGGTCGCACCACGGTGTGTGAACCAAGATTGTGTCTCCATTGAGTCCCAAATGGCACCTCAATCCCTGTCCACTACTTTTTACCTGGGCCCTTATAAATAATTGCGCTATATTGTGGAGGATAGTGTGCCGATTTGGACATGGAGCAGGATGCTAGATGGAAAACAAACACCAGCTCTGGGGAAAGGCTGTGCTCATTCAAAGCAAAACCGTCTGGGAAAAGAGAAATGAACGAGTCCACTGGGGCCTGGTTGACTCTTCTCAGCTATGTGTTGAAGATGAATATTTCAGTAGTTATTTGAGCCATTTTAAGGGCCATTGCCTTTCTGTGCTATATAGGTATATATTTCGAATTTTTCTTTGCTTTTTAAAATTGTCACACAGAACTAGGAAACATTAGGACCGGTAATACACTGACATGTGTGGACATATAATATAGTAATAATAATTCAGTATAGCATTACCAATCCAATCAACTCTGAGCCATCAACAAATATTGGATTCAAAGGATAAGTAACAGCTTCAACAGAACTCATGATCGGTGTCAGATTTCAACCTCAAACTACACAAGCGTCATAATTAAGGTGGTTCGTGCTAACACATGAAAGAGCTTAATTACTTGTTGATTTTTTGATTATGGATGCCAGCCATTTAGGGAAAGAGAAATTTGGCGCAAATGCAAATATGCATCTCTCTACTATTTGCATTACCTACCAACACTTATTCAACCCTTACAACTGTTCCAAGTTCCTTGTAATCGATCTATCGGTTCATTTCAATATCTAGACTATATTACATTTGTTAAATATATATAAGTGAGAACTGACTCTATAGTTTTCTGGCACCACTTACCTGCAATGCGTTACAAGTACATTCATTTTGCTTATCCACCTGTTTATCTTCTGTCATTAAGGTATTAATCCATTTACATCTCATGTCCAATCCAGTCAAGAAAAACACTTCCTTCTTTGATACACAACTAGATTACTTCATAGCGTTAAGATAAGTACGTTTATTATTTCGATTAGATTGTGACATAATGAAACAAATATATTATCAGTGGTGTATGAATGGTCCCACAATCGGGAAGTCTCACATTGCTCTCATGCTCTGTAACCTTTGAGCTGGCGATGTCATGTTTTCAAGGGGGAAAGACTGAATTCTAGCCTTTTAAATGGATTTCCATTTACAAGATGAGGCTAGTGCAGCAAATCTGTACTTGTCATTCTTCAATCATGGGAAACCTTTTTTTATTAAGAATGAGCTGTACAGGCAGGTTTGGACCCCTAGGATATCTTTGCCTTGCATTGACTTCTAGGTGTTTTTCTTTTAGCTTACATCTCAGGACAGAATGTAAAATGTATCAGTCTGTAAATATAAATATACCTGAAAAGAATTTAACATAATTTATGAGTGCATGTTTATGTTTCATGTTTATTGCCCCTATGCATAATGGATATCAATTAAAACAAAGCTTGCATATTGTATTTCAAGCCCAGGGCTTGTGGGTTTAGGAAGTGAGAGACAATTTTTCAAAATACAAACATGCTCCCTAATAGATTCTGACAAACTTGCAAGAAATTGTTGAAAGTGAAATGTTAATTTCCCCACACAGTATAGCATAGTTTCAGAATCTGAATTCCACAGCCTAATAACCATTGGCCTTGTAAAAGGATTTAAATAGTGAAGGATTTACATCTCTGTGTCTCTTTCTGTCTCTCCCTGTGTGCGCCTAAAATCATGAAGTGCCCAGGCTGGCATTTTCTGTGATGTCAGACTCTCAAAGTTCAGCTCTGTCAAAACTACAACACTAATGGTTTGATTGTTTTTATGAGCCATTCCTTTGCACGCAACATATTCCTAGAGAGAGAAAAACATTTAGCACATATATCACTTTTGGAGCTACTCTGCCTTCTGAAATCTTCTTCCAGCTAAAACGTTCCCCCTTACAAGTCCCTTATTTGTTTAGAAGACAACCAGATGCACAACTGAAACTCATGTTGATAGGGATTGTGATTGATATGAGTACATAGTTTTTTTTTAGCATGGCAATTTCAATGCAGCGATCTGACCTGAATGCACCTTTAGTCGTGCTTGTCGACAGAAATCTACGTATCGAACCAACATATTTAACCACACAATTATTAGCATAGCAAATAGCAGTAATGTTTAAGTGCCTTGCTCATGCGAACATTGACAGATTTGTATCAATTTGTTTGTTCTGGGATTTGAACCAACCTTTCAGTTACTGGCCCAACACTGATTATTTGATCTGCCACCCCTGATGCATTGGGCAAATAGATGAATACGAACATAAAGCCAATGATTTACTGTACAATACATAATGAATGATTAATTTAGAGGAAAGATAATGTCCTTTTTGGAAGTCACACACAAACATTCCTATATCCATTGAGTGAACGCGGTTTCTCTGGTTTTCTATTGTACTCTCTTAACATCATGGTAGCTAATACTTGTCCTGGGATGGCATATATGCAGAGCTACACCCTTATCAGGCATCTCTTATTTCAACGGACACAGTGAGTCAGATGGGCTCATCTCCTGCGTTCTGTCTAATTAATTATTTATTCCACTCCTTTGTAATGATGAGGTCCCTGTGGATTTTACTCACTGCAGAGAGCTTCCATGCAGACAAGTCACCGCTTGGATGATTAGCTCCCAAACTGCAATCTCAGTGCCTGCACTTACGGGTTTTTCATATGCAGTATGCGGTTGGACAGAGTTATGGGTTTCAACCCTCTCAGGTTTTGGATGAAACTTATTGTTAACAATATATTTTTGTGGTAACAGTGATTCAGTACAAATGTAAGAAAGAACAAAAGAAAAATTATAGCTATACAGTGCTTACTGGAATGCAGTGTATCATTGCAATAAATGCAATTTTTCATGTGCAGCGCTGGCCTGTGGTTGGTGTAATGTTTGCTCTTGTGGCATTTTAACTCCCAACTGACAACACATGGAGGTATGCTGGGAATGTTTTGTCAGGGCATGACACTTCATCATTCTCATCACTATGCTATAATCATTTATGTAATGTTATGCTAAACTTTCTCTATGCATCTTAAATGAGGACAAAAGAGATATTTGTATGTTCTTCTCTGATGATTGTAAGAAACAGAATGACTCTCAATAGAACATTTATTATAATGACAGCGATATAGCAAAAACAGTTTTCAAATATAAAATAATACTACAAATCGGCCATAAAACATATTTTTTATTAAATGCATGTTACTTGATAAGTCACAATGAAATTAAAATGTTCAGTTGGTAATAACAGCAGCCTATAGGAAATTTGTTTGTGATCAATTCAACTGCACGATATCAAGTCTCATTTACCTTTGATGGATACAGAAAATAATTCTCCAAAATAATTGGAGGAGTATCAAAAGCAAAATTCATCCTCTGAATTCACTATCCAATGGGATTTTTTTGCTGTGACAGTAAATTGTTATCAGGACAGCTGTGTGGAGGGTAAGAGCATCTGTAAATCTCTACTCTGGTAAGAGTTGTCTTCCCAGGCAGGATTCCAAGGGGATTTTAAATTGATTCGGGTGGTACAGTAAATGTACATAAAATATCTATTAGGCAAAGTCCTAAAGACCCAATTGAAAGCCATTGTGATATATGAGTGTTTTGCTGTCTCTGTAGTATTCGGCTTAATCTTTGTGGGGTATTATTAGGTGGAAGGCTATACTTTGCACCTGTAATGATTATATTTACTATGATCATTACAATTATGCTGAGGATTGCAACTGATGTTTATTAAGCATATTTTTCCATTATCAGTCACATTTACACATATATTACCATGTATTAACTTGTACTGACACGTATTAACACGTATATTACTACCAGTGATTATTTTCAAAAATTATTCACACTATAATACACAAAAGCAAAAGATAATGTAAACAATAAATCATTCAGATTTTTATTACAGCCTACTGTTTTTACACTACTAACATTTGCCAGCTGTATTTGTATTTGATTAACAAGTATTAGAATCAATTTCTACATAATAGGCACCAACATTTTTCAATGCTGCCATTTTTTTCTACTATTGTTAGGAAGAAACTAGAGCAGAATGTGCTGAAGTAGTAACAGGCCGGAATTAAACTCATCCAGCATGTGTACACCAGAGGCAGTGACTTAGACCACTAATCTTTTTTCTACAATGTTTATGAAGTTTGAGAATCCTCTGGCAGGGTACTTAAAGCATTCCACCAAACAGAATCTTTCCATATCTATGTTCTTTGCTTCTATGGACTTTAATTCTAACCACAGGCTTGCATTTCTGTCTGGATCCAAGGAGGAGTAGCTTCTGCTTTAGCAGGGCCTACTGAGGATTATAATGAAATGCTAAATGGGATTCCCAAGTCTGTGATGTGTCAAAGTAGAATGATTTAAATATACAAGAACAGACTTTAATGTGCTGGATGAACATCACATTTTCATCACCCAAACCCAAGAGAGTATAGTTCACATACATAGAAATTGAATGCAAAGAAATACTTCATATGGAAAATGATAGGACAAAGACACCTAGGGAAGCAACCATAACAATGTTACCTAATGCCTCAAGTAAACCATCTCTATACAAAATAATCACGATCATCTTCATACGCTTGTCCGGAATTGGGTCGCGGGGAAAGCAGCTCCATTTGTTTCCTGCTGAGAACCATGGCCTCAGATGTTGATAATCCTCATCACAACCGCTTCACACTCAACTGTGAACCGGTCCAATGTGTGCTGAAGGTCACAGACCATTGATGCCATCAGGACCACATCCTCTGCAAAAAGCAACAATGATATCCCCAGCCCACCGATCTGCAACCCCTCCCTACCCCGACTACATCTCGATGTAGGACATACAGGAATTTGGACATACAGGAATTGGATAGCCCAGAGAAAGGACTGCCTCACCCTATACTCCTGCAGCACCTCCCCGACAGAATCCACATTATTCCTCTTAAATCTGAGGTTTGACTATCTGCCCAACCCTCCTTTCCAACACCTTGGCGTAGACTTTCGCAGGGAGGCTGAGAAGTGTAATACCCCTGTAATTGTCACACACCCTCTGGACCCCCTTTTTGAACAGGGAAACCCCCTCCACTTCTTAGGCACAGTCCCCGACTCCTACACAATGTTGAACAGGCGTGTCACCCATGACATCCCCTCCATATCCAAAGCTTTCAGCATTTCTGGACGGATCTCATCACTTGCCGCTGTGGAGTTGTTTGACTACAGTACCTCAGGGACTTCTGCAAGGGAAATTGATGATGATCCCCCATCAGCCTCGAGCTCTGCCTCTACTATAGAGGACATGGTAGTGGGATTAAGGAGTTCCTCAAAGTATTCCTTCCATCGCCCAATTACCTCCTTAGTTGACATCAACAGTGTCAACAGCTTGGATGGTTCCCCGTTTCCCCCTACTGAGGTGGTGGATGGTCTTCAGAAGCACCTTGGTGCTGACAGAAAGTTCTTCTCCATGGCTTCCCCGAACTCCTCCCCACCCGCCGATTTGCCTTTTTCACAGCAGAGGCCGCATCCCTTCGAGTCTGTTGGCGCCTTGCAACAGCCTCCGGAGTCCTCTGGGACATACGTATATATGTCCTGGAAGACCTCCTTCAGTCGGACGGCTTCCCTGACCACCGGTGTCCACCAAGGTGTTTGAGGGTTACCGCTCCTTGAGGCACCTAAGACCTTTAGACCACAGCTCCCAGCTGCATCTTCAGCAATGGAAGCTTTGAACATCGACAATTCAGGTTTAATGCCCCAACCTCCGCAAGGATGCCAGAAAAGCTCAGCCGAAGGTATGAGTTTAAGGTCTTTCAGACAGGGGCCTACTCCAAACATTCCCAGTTTACCTGACCTACAATTTTGGGCTTACCCGGTCTGTCCAGAGTTTTTAGATCAGGGAGGCCGTTCCTCTCAATTACACCTCTCCATCATTGTGTTGAAATCTCCCAGCAGAATTATGGAGTTCCCTACTGGAGCCCCATACAGGACTCCATTCAGGGTCTCCAAGAATGCTAAATACTCTGAACTGCTGTTCGGGGCATACGCACAAACAACAGTTAGAGTTTCCCTCTCCACAACTTGTAGGCGTAGGGAGGTGATCATCTCATCCACCGGGGTAAACTCTAACATAACAGCACTAAGCCGGGTTTGGGAGTATCCCAACACCCGTCCAGCACCTCACACCCTATGAAACTCCAGAGAAGAATAGAGTCCATCCCCAATCCAGGAGTATGGTTCCAAAACTGAAAATGTGCGTAGATGTAAGCCCCACCCGATCTAACTGGTAACGCTCCAGTTCCGACTCCAGCCCCCACAGAAAGGTGACATTCCACATCCCCATGGCAAGCCCGTGCTGCCCGGGTGTGGTCCGTCGAGGTCCCGGTCCTTCACTGCCACCCATATGGCAGCAAACCCGGGCTCCAGCGGTACCTCTCATGAGTTGTGGGCCCATAGGATGGAGGGGGGTGTGCCACGGTGCTTTTTTGGGCTCCGTGGCAAACCCGGACCACCAGGCGCTTGCCTACGAGACCTCCCTCTGGGCCTAGTTTCAGACAGGGTAATTCCTCCTCTTCCTTGATTTTGCAGAGTCTTTTTGAACCAATCTTAGTCTGGCCCATTTTGCCAGGAGTATTAAGCCCCAGACAACACAGGCCTCAGGTTCATAGGAACACACAAACCTCTCCACCACGGTAAGGTGATGGTTCCCGGGGAGGGAAATATCTTCCTTAATCCTTCATTCAAATAGTCCATTCATGTTAAACTGCCATTAGAGAATGTTTTCATTTCCCATTCAGACTTAAGCATAATAGAGAAGGGTGTTTCCCAAAGAAAATATATATATATATTTTTAAGGAATGATATTATGTGACCTTATGATTGGTTGAATAAAAAAAGAAAAACATTTAAAGTATAAAACAAAGCAGAGAATTAGCTTAAAACCAGTTCAGCCTGTCGACCCAATTGTCAGGTTACTCTATAAGTCTGGTATAGTGATGACCATACTAGCATATGGGTGCAAATTTAACCATCACCCCTCCACCTGTTTTATTCTGTTTACCTTTGTGTACTGGTAAGTACTTTGTACCTTGCTCATTGCCTATGGGAAGAGCTAATAATGATATTTCAGTGATGTAATTGTTGGTATCTCGTATCATCATGTTATTGTTGTTACATTGTATCATCATATGTTAATAGTGTTATAGCAGTGAGTTACACAAGAGGAGCAGAACGAAAGCCAAGACATTGTTAGTAAATTGCTGTGCGTAGTTCAACAAGAAAATGATAAACAAATGAGTGGCAGTTTTATGGCTGAACTTTAATCCAGGTCAGGTTACTGGAGAAATTGGGGTCGTGTCTTGCTCAAGCACAGAACAACAGATTTTCTACCTAGCTGGCTCTGGGATTCAATCTAAAAATCTTTCAGAAGCTACTTTCTGCAATTACTGGTCAGAAGCATTAACTACTAGGTTATCTGTCAGCTTTTTAATTATTTGGACATTGAGAGATGATCCGAAAAATAAAGATACTGTATTTACAAATAACAATAATTTCATAATTTGAGTACATTGAGCCTTGATCGCAAATGTCCTTTCTGGGAATGCTTGGGAAAACAGATACAGTGGGGCAAAAAAACACAAGGTCTTCACAAGGTTTCACACACTGTTGCTGGTATTTTGGCCCATTCCTCCATGCAGATTTCCTCTAGAGCAGTGAAATTACAGGCCTCTCTCATCTTTTTAAGTGAGAGAACTTGCACAATTGGTGGCTGACTAAATACTTTTTTGCCTCACTGTATCTTATTACATTAATTTATTCATTTTTAATAACTTGTGGCATTTGTATTTTTACCAAAAACGTTGGCTCCAAAAAACACTTGGGGGACAGCTTTGGCCTTCTCTTTCTGATCGCTGTTGTGAACTCTAATTTTACTGTTCTAAGGTGTTGGGACAGAAACACAGTTGGGAGGTGACTCTGCTGTCCCTAATCTGGCAATGTGTTATTTGTGGTTCTATAGTACTGGGTTGGACTGGCTTTATTTTTCCAGTTAGTTTTTGTCATTTTAAGTCAACATCAGGGTTGGATGAACAAGTAGTGGAAACAAACAAAGTGATTCATGTGGAAAAAAGCTAGAATATACTCACATTCGGATGGAACAAACCAGCCATATTTGTGGAGGTAATAGCACTGTTTGTCCATCAACATAATCTACCAGGACCCTGCCCATTCCTCTGTAATACATCATGCTTCCTCTCTATTAACATTCTCTCTCTGCCAATTCCATAGTGTGATATTTCTTTGTGACATCAAATACACACTAAACGTAAAGGTGAAATGTTATGTCACATTCTTTGTTAACAACAGGTGAACTGTATCCTAGTTGCTATTGATGTAGGTGATGAATAAAATGGAGGAAAGATGAAGTTTGTGCCACTTAAGCCATAGACCACATTTAATCCATGGTGCTGCGATACCAATAGCGTAGACTGCTGGACAACCCAAGGACTCCAATATGGTTTTAACAACCAGTGCCTGTGTGCCTTTGTTTTTTTTCAATGATCTTGTTCTTTTCAAATCTTTTTTTATTCAAGGGCAGTCAGCTCACACCTACTCTTTACAACAAAAAAACTGTAATATCAAAAGTGAAACAGTAAATTGTTCATTAATTTCATCCCATCCTACTATTTTCTCTATAACTAAACTGAAATAAGCCTGGAATATATTTATATATTTCATTACATTTTTACTGGGGCTGTTAATAAGTCAACTCAATGTAAATGTCAAATATTTGTGAACATGGTCTAAAGTTTTTCAAATTCACTAAAACATTCTAAATGGATGATCTATACATTTAAAAAGAACCACTTTAATTAGTGGTTAGTCTTCATCAATCACAGCAAATCCTGCTATTAACTATAATCTTTTATTGAACTGTTTTTGCAGCCCTATTTATAAATTGCTTCTCTATTTTTAAGTCAGTCAAACCAGTGAATACCTGCCAAGCAGTGAATACCAGTCCAGACAGAGGCTAGACCTAATCCTACCATCAGGGGAGAAAGAAGAGTTCACCAGAGGTATGCATTTATTTGAGAGAGCACGTTTAAGCTTGTGTGTCAGCTTATGGTAATTATGTCTTTACGTGTGTTTGTGCTGCTCTACGTTGTCTTGCTCTCGACTATCAAAACACCCATGCTGTTTTGTCTAGGGTGTACCTCGAGTCACACAAACTGAGAGAACACAAGCAGAGTCAAGATGCTGACGGATGAGACGTCTCAGATACAGGAGGTCAGTGTGGCCATCTTGCTTTTGTTTTCTTTGCAACCAGCAATGGGGCAGAATGACTCAACATAAGCCACAGGGTGGGGCACTGTTGGAGAACAAGGAAATGAATCGGTGTGTTGGGTGTGCTTAGGAACAGTGCCTGCTATTGATCTAAAGTCTATTATTGTGTGTGTGTGTGTGTGTGTGTGTGTGTGTGTACATTATAAATATTTGAATGCTTGCCAGTAGAGCTAATAAGGATAATTTTTTTAACACCTACACTGAATACTTCCCCTAGTCAAAGCACTGTGTTTCGTTTCTCTGTTTAGGTTCGGTACTGTCTGAAGACCTTGAGGGAACAGATGGCTGCCAGGCAGAATAGCACCAACAAAAAGGTTGTTCTGCCAACGCTTATATCCAACTTTTTCTAATACTCAAATTAAAAGAAAGCGATACAAATACAGATGAAGCTGGACTAAACTCCACTAATCGCCTCTCTCGCCCTCAGCATCCAGCCAATGGTTACAAAGTCAGTGTCACCTTACCAACCAACCCTACAATTTTGGCTAATGGTAACACTGTTGTGACTCAACTGGAAACACATGTGAGACCTTATATGCATGTTAATATTGACAAGCTTTTGTTATTTAAAATGTTATATTCTTTGTTTGGTAATTTGACAAATAATTTGTTTATTGAGGGTTAACATTTACCTTTAAAGTAGGAAAGTTATCACTGATAACATTATTGCTCAGTTTTGTGAAATATGGCAGCTAGTTTATCATTGACACAGATATAGACAACACATATCGGATGAGCTCACGCAGGATATTCACAGACAAAGACAAACAGACACAAATCCCTGTCACACTTACACACACACACACACACACACACACACACACACACAACATGAAAACACTCATACACACATTTAGTATCATGACAACATATCTCATTCCCAACACATTATTTAAGGCTCAGCCCACCAGGTTTTGAAAAAGAAAACTATAGTCGAACTATACTAAAAGGAAATTACAGCGGAAATATACTAAAAGGAAGCTGTATTGGAATTACAATATATTTAGGTATTTTTCAGCTATATGAAGGTATATTTTCACATAGCAAAACAGTAATTGGTAAAATGGTGCTGAGAAAACATACAGACAGAATTTACAATCTCAACAAAGTTGGTGAGTAATTACATATAAATAGGCGGTAAACATATTAGATAATAACACTTGAGCAGTGAATGTATAATACCTGGATTTAGAATTGATATACACATTTACACTATCAGTATAGTATATCTAAATGCAGGTAGAGGAACACTTCTAGTGCAGTATAGGGCAGATGTTTTGTATATGATGAACAGTTTGGAGTTTTTTTGTGGTAAGCATCTTCATATAACTCTGTGGACAGATGACATGTCGTTAAGATACACAACCCATTAAAGCAAAACCCATTAAGCAAACTGTTCAGGTGCCTGGATTTAATGGTGATGGTTCTAAATGGATCACGTGTCTACAGATAGTATTCCATGACATGTTTGTTGGTTGATGGTTGGTCTTGACATTCAAGACTGTTTATAGTTAACAATACCACACATGGTCTGACATTTACCAGGAAAACTGTTGTTCAGCTGACAGACACCTGACATCTGAGACAGCGACACATTTATAGGCTATTTGCATTCTTGTCATATTATATGCAAATAGCATGCCAATGCCTCACTCCCAGTTTTGTTTCCCCTCTGAGATCATGTTAATTGTGTTTGGGCTTAACCTAATCTCTTTGTCACATGCAGATAAAGGAGAACACAGAAGACAGTGCAAAACTGAGGGAGTTGAGCAAGCGTCTGTATGCCCAGATGAAGGAGACAGAGAAAAGACACCAAGAGGAAAAAGACCGTTTGCAGGCCAGTACTCACCTGAATAATAGTTTTTTAACTTTCTTTCTCTCTGTTAAATTTTAAGGGATCAATTTGGCAAACGTTAACATTTGTTCACATTGTCAAAGCAAGTGGTAAATAAGAATGGTATAGCAAATTATAAAAAAAGGGAAAATAAAAATGATGTATAGTGGTAAAAACATTACGAAAAAAGGTTCAGTGTCATGGCGAATAATAATAGATTATCTAGCCATGCCGTTTCATCACTATGGGAGTGAAAGATGGATGACCTAGAAATGACAGCAGCCTTGGAAACATTTTAGTTCGAAGTTAACATTTAAATTTAATGAAAAACCTCCATTTTTTATATACAATTTGTTTGTTAAAATTGATGCGCAGGTCAGAAAAGGGCAGTTATTAAATTAATTACAGATCATTAATCATTTCTACATATATTGATCTAGTGGAGTGGGCTGGTGTCTTCCCGAAAGACATTTTGATGCCTTCCAAAAACACCTTTTACCCAAACCTACCACAGGCCAGATTAAATCAGTTTCTTGATTGGCTCCAGCCCAGGGGACCCAAAAACAACTTGCTACAGCAAAATGTAACATATTTGAACTATTTCGAGCACCTACTGTCCCTAGATATGTGGGAAACTTACTTATTTGGCTCCCCGGCAGGCTGAGAGCAATGAGTTCCGCAGGCGTCTTGATGAGCGGTCGGAGCATCTGAAGCTGATAGAAGGGAAAGCAGTGGAGCGAGGCCAGAAAGTGGAGGAGTTGGAGAGGCTGCTGGGGGGAATGGAGCAGGAGGCTGCTTCACTGAGGGACAAAATGGCTGCCAGCGAGGCTGAACTGCTACAGTGGAGAGCAGCCAAAGAGGAAGGGGCAGAGAAAGAGAAGAGGTGAGGAGGCTATGTTGTCATAACGACTATAATCTAGTAACAGTATATTTGTACAGCTGCACACTGTATATCAAATTAAACGCACAAACAAATCTACTTGACTTGTATTTACTATGCAAACAATGGGGAGTACATAGGATTGTGGCCAAGAGTGCCGGGCCTTTAGACAAAAGTTGGCTTTAGACAAAAGTAAAACATTTTTGGACATTGTGCCCTTAAGCAAGGCACTTAACCCCTAATTGCTCTTGCGAGTTGCTCTGGTTAAGTGTCTGCTAATTGATAAAAATGTGAATGCAATGCAGTGACATTGCTACTGTATACTGCATATACTAATATACATTTTCGTTTTCTGTATCCTGTTTAACTAAAATAATATCCTTTTACTCTCCCATTTATAACTCCAAAATCTTGTACCCATAAATATATCAGGTTTATATGCCGTAGAATGTAGATATAGTAATGATCATATGAAGCAATTTTTATCATAGTTTGGCTCCTTCTTAAATCATAATGATTACAGAAATCACCTAAATGGCATTGATCAAAAGTGTATATACGCTTGAATGTTTCGCCATGTTAGAGACACATACACAGGTGAAAATGGCAATTCAAAGGTGAATTTCCCACACCTGTGGCTTTTTAAATTGCAATTAGTGTCTGTGTATACGTAGTCAATGAGTTTGTTAGCTCTCACCTGGATGCACTGTGCAGCGGAGATACTAAGCCATGGGGTGCAGAAAAGAACTGTCAAAAGACCTGAGCAACAACTTTACAAAGATGGAAAAGGAAATAAAAAGATATCCAAAGCCTTGCAACTGCCAGTCAGTACTGTTAAATCATTTATTAAGAAGTCGAAAATTCTGGGATCTCTTGATTCCAAGCCAAGGTCAGGTAGACCAAAAAGATTTCAGCCAAAACTGCCAGAATAATTGTTCAGGATACAAAGAAAAACCCACAGGTAACCTCAGGAGAAATATAAGCTACTCTGGAAAAAAATGGTGTGGTTGTTTCAAGGAGCACAATATGACAATATATGAACAAAAATTAGCTGCATGGTTTAGTTGCCAGAAAGAAGCATTTACTGTGCCAATGTCGCAAAAAAGACCAGTTACAACATGACTGGCAACAACTTGACACACCTCACAGCTTCTGGCACACTGTAAGTTGGAGTGACAGGACCAAAATAGAGCTTTATGACCCCAACCATAAGCATTATGTTTGGAGAGGGGTCAACAGAGCTTATGGTGAACAGAATACCATCCCCACTGTGAAGCATGTTGGTGGTTCTCTTATGTTTTGGATGTGTTCGAGCTCCCCAGAATGGTAATTCAACCATTCTGGGGAGATCTCAAATGTGCGGTTCATGCAAGATGACCTAAGACTTTGCATGACCTGGAGGCATTTTGCCAAAATGAATGAATGGGTAGCTATAACACCTGCAAGAAATAGTGGCCTCAGACAATAATTGCAAAAAACTGCATTCTGTCATTAATGCTAAAGGCAGCAATACACAGTATTAAGAACTAAGGGTATGCAATTAGAACAGCAGTCAGTAAAAAAAAATGTGTTGCCATGTTTTGTTTTATGATTGTGCCATTCTTTTATGACCTACCGTTGAATGTGAATAAGAACTAAAATACATTTGTTTTTCCTGCTTATGGAAAACAAAAATACTTGTTTTCTTTACAAATGGTGCATATATTATCAATTCTTCAAGGGTATGTAACCATAGTAAGCATTGAGAGGTGTGTGTTTCTGGTCAGGATTGAGGAATTGGTGAAGGAGCTGGCTGTTCTGAAGCAGAAGATTCATCATCTGGACGACATGCTGAAGTGCCAACAGAGGAAGGTCCGCCAAATGATTGAACAGGTGAGAACAAGGCATATTGAGATTTCAGAAAACCTACACCCAACCCAAAAAACATCATGCCCCTTGCACCATTGTAGACTTGTAGCAATGACCTGGTTGGAATAAATCAGGGAAGTTTTTGAGGTAGTTTCTGAACTGAATTGGAATGCAATTTTGACATCCATGTCAGACATCCTGTAAATGAACACACACAGCCACCCAACATTCACACATTGCCCAACCGTTGGCAAAGATTGCAGAACTAAGCCATATAACTAGAAAAAACACCCCAAATGTTAGCAGAGGGAGACCAAAACCTGGATTTAATTGTGTTTAAAACCATCTCCTCCAGATATAACACACCCCTTTGACTTATTGCTTAAATTCAATTTCAGTGATCAAATATCAAAAGCAAAGTGTAACACAACAAAGGTGCATGACAACAGTAATGTACTTGGTTAACCATCAACAACAACTATTCTCAAGGCAGTTTAAATTGAACAGCTGGTCTTAAGATTGAACAACCTTCGTTAAGAGCATAATTGCTTTATGGGAGTTACTGTAAGCCAAGCATAACTGTTGGCTGAAACACAAACCTCATCATGACAATGCAACTGGATCATGTGGACTACAGTACTGTATAACAGTGGAGGGTGTTGCATTTCCTCAGTAGCATCTAAGTGTGCTTGTTATTCCTGGTTAACAGCTGCAGAACTCCCGGACAGTGATACAGGAGAGGGATCGGGTAATCAGGGACCTGGAGGAGAAGGTGGCTTTCCTGGAAGCTGAGGTCAGTACTCATACAGTGAGTGAGTGAGTGAGTGTGTGTGTGTGTGTGTGTGTGTGTGTGTGTGTGTGTGTGTGTGTGTGTGTGTGTGTGAGAATATGTATGTTAGGGCAGGAGATCACTAAGTGATTTGAGCTTGAAGCTAGTAACTGAAAGGTTGCTGGTTTGAATCCCTGTGGCGATTGTGCCCATGAGCAAGCCATCTTATTTGACACTGTAAGTGGATGACTTATAAGGTATGCTAAAAGACAAAGAAAAAATCTATTTGATATTGTTACCAAAGCTGGAATGAATGACCGTTGAACCGTAATCATCCTCTCCTCTGCAGAATACAGAAATGCGTGACCAGATGGAGTACCTCCGGGAGGGCCAGACACCCCCATCCACGTCAACTAAAGAGACCAAAAACAAGCCGCAGATCATTTACAGGTAACAACTACACCTTTCTCTTCTTAGAATGTTTTCTTAGACACAGATTATTTCTAGTCCTGAACTAAAAAGCTTTAATTTCAGGGCATTTTAGATTTTTGGAATAAAGGACGCAGTGACTGAGGTCACCTAAAATTTTGCAATAGACCAGAATCAAAACCATACTGCAGTGGTATTTTACACAGGAGACTAGATCACTCTATGCCACATCAAAATATATTTTAATAGAATTTCACTGGGTATGCATGTTTAGGATGATCTGTGTCTGGTAGTGAAATCCTTTATTCAAAGCAAAGTTAGTCAATTGTACATGTTTCCACACTTTTGTACATACATTTGTAATGCCTGTGAGTGACCTGTCCTGGAATGCTGTAAATCTGTTGAATATGTCCTCCTGAATAGCACAGCAGCAATGCAATGCAGCTGTCCTGTTTAGAGAGCCAATGGGGGGGGCCGAAAATCTCAGATGTTTTAAAGTATTATTTTTTGCCTACAGCAAGCCAATCACACCCTCATCACTGGATGGCAACAAGTCACTTCCTTTAATCAGAGTAATTGAAATCAAGTCCTGAGCAAACAGAGAGGGAGGGGAATAAAAATCCCAAAAGACTGACAGATAAAAGAAGAGAAATGTTCAGGAATTCTAAAATATGGTAATCCTCAAACTGTATATACCTGTCTCAAAACTTCTGTAAACTGGAACTCGCATATATTGTGTACATTTACTATATATAGCCTTCTCTTAATGCTGAAACCAGTATCTAAGGCTTTATTGTGATTTGGCGTCTTATCATAGGGTTTACCACTATCATTGGTAAACCTTATGATAACAGAGCACTCTGGTTGCAGTGACAGTCTCAGTCCCATCATTGTGGTGCTGCTTCAACATTAATTGCGTTTGTGCGTTATTTTCTCTCTCAACATTCCCTAAGCCGTATCTAGAGCTGGGAATATGTCCAATACTGTGTAAACATCATGTAATACATGTTTTTTGTACAAACAATATGACCCTGTTTTTTTTCATATCAAAAGTCCACCTTGCCATCCACAACCTTGCCTGTCGCATTGCTTGCTCAAGGAAGTACTTGCCAGTTAATTGGACAGGTTGGTTAAAAAGCTAGTTCCCCAGGTGTGTTTTGACCAGGATATGAACACCTGGATGAAATAATGTAGCTGTACTGCAAAGCAATGACATCATTGCTAAAAAGTGCCTTCAATGTACTACATAAGTCAACACATCTTTTTATTTATTGATTTAAAAAGCGCATGTTTTTATTCATGAAGATGTTACAATACTTGCATGAAAAGCTTTAAGCTTTCCTAATAAAGCAGGATACCTCCTCTTCACGCTCTATATGTTACATTCCTCAATGATTGCTGTGTGCCTTATGCAAGAATTCACTTGGTGGTTAACATTGTTTTTATGGAACCAATCTCTTTTTCGCCTCTTATACTAACCTTTTTTACCTCTGCTAGTTAATTATCAAGTAGTTCAAAGGTTCAACTCTAGAGTGTGGTGTCTCGCTGATGTGTCAGGAAACCTTCTCAGAATCAATGTGAAAATGATTTCAAGATGTCTCACTCCCCAGACTTGAGGCATCAGACCTTGATGGTGTTAGGGTTAATGTTAAGAGCTATATTGTTGGTGATGTTACTTGTTTCTTTTCCAGTCATTGTTTTACAAAGCAAGCTAATTTAGCATGTTTATATGTTAATTTAATTTGTCCCTCTTGTTTTTTGTACATAGACGTTGTATGGTACAAATGAACATATAGTCCTCGTACTTTTAACTGTGTCTGTCAAAATAAAGCTTATTTGAATTATTATGCTCCTTGTTTTCTGTCCCACATGTGTCTGATATCTGCAGAGAAATTCAAAAAGCTTTATTCTAACTAACATTTGAAATGACAAAAAGCAATCAGCAGCAGCAGGTATAAACCAGTCAAGACATCACCATGCATGAAATAAATTACAGATACATGTTTAATTCACAGTTGAATGCATTTATAACATATGACATTAGCTGAAAGACCAGGTTTCACATTTTGCCTGTGGCTTTGCTGATTGGCTCCCAGATAGTGGTGCAATTGGCCAGCACCATCCAGGGTTTGAGGGTAAGTAATCGAATTTGGAAGCCTTGTCTTGTCAAATTGTGGCAGCAGCTTGGGTGCCTGTGAGCAAGGCAGAAGGCCAGTGAGGGCCTTTAGAAGTATTTTACTGTAGACTTCCTGTCAGAGCAGCGTGATAAGAACCACAATGGCTTTCAAATATCTTGAAGTAAAACTAGTCAACGGTCCCTGAGCAGGACAGTCAACTTTAATTGCTCCGAAGCCATGTCTTGTATCAAAACAACTGAAATTACAAATTTCTCTGAATCTGGTCGTCAGTGGAAACCTTAACTGCGTGCTGGTACTTGGATCAATAGTCCATCTCCTACCGCTAACCCTCTGCTTTGCTTCCCATTGGCCGAAAATATTCCTTTCACCCTCAAGTCAGTAATAATTGCATCCAGAACATGATCAATACCTAAGTATCATTCTACTCATATAATGCAAAGTACCATGACAAGCTAAACCTTCACAGACACATATTAGTCCTTGCAACATAGACGACCATTCCGGCTGCGGATATGGCAGGTGAGAAGTGACTTCAACAAGCTATAGAAACATGTATACCACTGCGTATGCGACTATGAGTGGTGATTTATGATTCGTGCATTTTATAGGCCTAGGGAAGCTACTGATATGACTCATCGAGTCACTTATCCTTACTTACAAATGTATTACAAACCACACTTATTAACAATAAAAAAGATTCCTTAGGTATAGAAATGCCACCTAATTAATCAATAACATAAACATATGTTGCCTGTGTTTACAGAGACGTGTTGATTCCAGTTATGGATCTATTTGGCTTCCTCGCATCTCTGGGGTTGAAACACAGAACCCTGGGCATATACATTTCTCTATATACAATGGTCTGTATGTGTAATTTGTCCTATCCCAGAAGTCATTTACTGTGGGTGTGGATTCCACATTAATATGTTTATAATAAACCTGTGATTATACATTGCTGTCAGGGGTGGGCAGGGAGTCCAAGGAGGGAGATGGACGCAAATGCAGAGGTGCAGCAAGACTTTAATATCCAAAAGCAAAACAGCAAATACAAAGTGCCAAGTGCCATACACTAAAAACAACAGAACTAACTAAAACTAGGCATATGGGCAAGAGAAAACAGGAACATGGAACATGGAACATGGAACATGGAATGCAAACAAACAATGACCCAACAAAGACAGGGAGAAACTGGTTGAACTAAATACACAGGTGGAGGGCAAAACACAGGTGAAAAAAATAAACTGATCCACTGAAACAAGAACAGGAGAGACCAAACAAGGACATGACAAACCACAGACAAACAAAAAACATGGAACGGAAAGGCACCAGCAGCCCGGGACCGTGACACATTGCACATTAATATGTTCATAAGTATAAGATTATTCATGCATTTTATAGAAATATCCCCCACACTTGTCACTTCAAAAAGGCAATTTCCCAATTAGTAGCATTCGATTGAACCATGTTTTCACAATCTATGGTTCAACCACAACTTCACTATAATTATGTAAAGGATATAATTGAAGAGTTTGTTCAGGAAATTCTATCTGCTAACATCTTAGCAAATGACCTGCTTTACATTCACAGTCTAAACACAAAACATCTCATAGTATAATCAAGGGAAATTTCAGCAGAAAGCATTGGTGAATATCTGTCATGCCCTTCACATCCACCTCCTTTTAGTCCGGGCCAGGCTCTTCCTCTCCCCAGTCTGTCCATGTATGTTTAGGCGCCGGATCCGAACCGTAATCCAGCCCTGCTTTTCTCCACTACCCCTCAAGTCTCCACACCTGTAATTCATTCCCTCATCTGCCTGCCTTCAAGTACCCTGGTTTCCGGCTGCCCGGTGCTAGATCGTTGTTATGCACTGCTTGGTAGTAACTTTCACGGCCACTACAAACATGACGTGAGTAGTCATATTTCAATTGTTATTCCCTGCTAACCTTGTTTTTTTCCTTCTGGTCCAAGATCCACCTAACCTGGTCCTCCAACACATGCTCCTGCCTGCCTACCAGCCCATTCGCTCTGCCTACCCGCTGCCCTGTCTGCCTCGCCCTGCCTGCCCAGCCCTCTCCCTCTGGCCCTACCTCAGTCCTTCCACTCCTGTCACTATTAAAATACAATTGAGTATCCCAGATCGTGTCTGGTGTCGTGTGCTTGGGCCCATTCGCGCCTCCCTCCCTAACAATATCGTGTTTCAGTCCAACAGAATTGAGGATGTAATATACCTAAGATATCCAAAGGCTCCCAACATTCCAACTGCTATATTACCCATACCCCAAAGACTTTGCTTATAAAAATGTACACAGTGAGCATGCACTTATCTAGAAGTTTTACTTTACCTTCAATATTTAACAAACACACATACTCTTTCCAGTACAGTCACATTTTCAGATGAATACCCATGTATGAACCCGTAACAATATCATGACCAGCTTTGGCATGCAAACTGCACCAACACATCAACGATACCGGTGGACTATACTTTTGTATTACTCAAGAAATTGTTGCTTAAGGACACATTCTGTAAACCTGCATATGATCTTACAAGTAGTGTAGAAGTTCTCCACTTTGGTCAGAAAAAGTAATTCACATGTGCACCTACAAATGCAAGGAATGTAATTCCTCTCAAAATACAGAATATCACTCACAGAATAAGTCAACTCACAGAATATCATCTTCATTGGCTGTTGAGGATTTTGATACAATAAGCAATGGAAATTGGTTCAGTGATAAGATAATTGATGAATTCCTTGATGAGTTCCTTGATCTCATTAAATCTAATTTGGAGGATCACTTTGTGCATCCTGTGTCTTTTGTTAGCCAACAGCTACAAAATCTATTTTATGAAAGGATAGATGTTCTGCCTAAGATACCTAGAGTAGCACACAATTGGTGGTGTTTTGAGAATGTAATAATACCTGTACATTTAAATGACCATTGGATGGCTATAGCTATAGAGATTAAAAAGAACACAACTGTATAACACTGAATGTTAAATTAATGGACTCCTTAAAGCAGCATGAGAATAAACTGCAGATCATTCTTCAACCCCTACAGAAGCATCTGGCATTACAGTATTTGGCCTTACATGCAAAGGTTGTGGGATTGTTTTGAAATATGAATTTTATCATCATTGCGGGTATTTCAAAGCTCAGATAGAAGGAAAAGTTGTGGGGGAGCGACAATATGATCATGCAATATTGTGCACTTGCACTATCGCTCTCAGAATCTTTGTTGTATTACAGGTGCTGATATCCTGACCATAATCTTACATTAGGACATCCAAGAAATCTGCTCTGTTACCGTCTGGTGGGAGGTACTGGACCACCGGAGCTCTAAGACAAAGCCTGTACTCAAGCAAGAAGATTATAATGTGTTATTATTTTCTCTACCGTCCATAAAATCTATTAAATACTCATATACAATACAAGCCTTCCTACTTTCACATTGTGGAAAAAGAGGGTGTGAAAAATATTGTGTTGCTATATGTAGTACACCATTCCCCATGGTTTGACAGGTTTGTATTACTCTACACACTCTCCTGAACAGTTCCTACATTGCTTTCTTTGTGGAATATTTAATAGTTTATGAGCAGTGAAGCAATATTTATTTAATATTCAGTCATTCGCATTTTCTGAATGTTTTAATACCCACTTTTTATTGAAATTACTATTTAATATGATCAAATATGAATTGTTTTTAATATTTTGAGAGGTACATTTTCTTAAACAATTAATAAACTAAATTTATGTCCGTTTTGGAGAAATACGTATGTAGCTCTCTTCAATTTTGAATTCTTTTTTTTTTTGTGACCCGGAAGTGTATTTTTGATGTTGCTCACAAGACGCTGATCATTTTCTGGCATTTTTATGAATTGTTAAACATGAAACAGGTGAAAGAAAGGGTGAGAACAATGGACAGTTGGCCCTATTCGAATCCACGCTGCTGCTAGTTTGGAACACCAAGTCCATTGATCACGAATTTGGAATTATGGAAT
Organism: Esox niger; assembly: GCA_016801105.1. NCBI lineage: Eukaryota > Metazoa > Chordata > Actinopteri > Esociformes > Esocidae > Esox > Esox niger. The sequence continues at coordinate 39,544 of JACXGJ010000869.1, read as the reverse complement.
TGTATAGAATTAACAACATATCATAGAGTACTCATTAAATATAGAAAACTTGTATTTCAGACATTATGGGATTTAAGTATTAGTTTAAAATCAGGAGTAGGTAAGGAATTCTTGTTTATTCTTTGTTTAACATTTAATTGTTATTAGGTTTGAAATTCAGATGTAATCAAAATTTTAAATAACACATTGATGTAGAATAGGCTACTGTGCCATGAATAATTATTGGCACCCTAGGATAATATATGTAAAACATTTTATCAGATTGAACATACTCTGAACAACTTTTAATTGGTGAACATTTTTTTTAAATTGTAATCTAGAAAGAGAAATGATTGGCACCCCTATTTAGTATTTCGTGTTAACTGCTCTGAGATATCTCATATAATATTTATGTATATATTTTTTATCAGAATGTGCAGGTGTGGTTTTTAATTACAACACATTTCTTGGCAGAGGCTGACAGGTTTTTGTCAAAAATCTCCATTTCCTTGATGGAGTCCATGTTGACGGGGAGTAGGATGAAGTTTGATATTTGGGGCAACATTTACAATTAAAAGAAATCACAAATGTTATGGTCATTGGATGGGACCAATTTACCTGCTTGCCACACTCTTACCATGTCTTTATGTACGTTGTTATGCCATGAAAGAAAAAACTACGTTCTTATGTCATAAAATGTAATTGCTTTGGAAGACTCTATTCCAGTAATTTAGTAGATACTGGTAAAGCCTATTACTGGCTAATACACTGTTAAAACAGCCAGTGGCAAACGCCATACAGTCTATAGATGCTATTTGTGGTGGAGGTAAACTTAGTAAGAAATGTATGGTCACTGTGGTTCCCACTGCCTGCCTTGTTCTCAAAAGGTTAAAACAAAGAAAGATAAAACAAAACAATATCAGAAAGATATAAATTGTATGTACTCCCAATAATTTCACTCTTGAATACTTATGCCGATCAGCCATAATATTATGATTACTGACAGGTGAAGTGAATTACACATAATCTCGTTATCATGGCATCTGTCAGTGGGTGGGATATATCAGACAGCAAGTGAACATTCTGTCCTCAAAGTTGATGTTTGGATCTGGATGCGTAAGGATCTGAGCGACTTTGACAAGGGCCAAATTGTGATGGCTAGAAGACTGGGTCAGAGCATCTCCAAAACTGCAGCCCTTGTGGGGTGTTCCCGGTGTTGCAGTGGTCAATGCCTATCAAAAGCGGTCCAATGACGGGAAAGCAGTGAACCGGCGACAGGGTCATGGGCGGCCAAGGCTCATTGATTCATGTGGGGAGCAAAGGTTGATTCAACAGATGAGCTACTGTATATGAAATTGCTGAAAATAAATAATGCTGGTACTGAAAGCTGTCAGAACAGTGCATTGCAATTTTTTGGGTATGGGCAGGGACGCCGACAGGAATCTCCGGGCCCAGGACAAAACTGAACGTTTAGGACCTAAACCACGGGCCAAGATTTTTTATAAATATCAATGATATTACTGTTCATTAAACAGGTCATAAATGTTTATTGTTTAATGTTTTAGCTAGGTAGTACTAAATTCCAAGATTGACTGACTAATAAATAATTATATTTAAGCCAACCAAATGGGCCCCTCCGAGGCCTGGGTACTGGTTGTCCCCCCCATCAGCATCACTGGGTATGGGGCTTCCTAGCTGCAGACCAGTCAGGGTGACCATGCTGACCCCTGTCCACTGCCAAAAGCACCTAATGAAGGTTGCCTGATCTGATGAATTCTGTTTTCTTTTAAATCACGTGGATGGACGAGTGTGTGTGCATCACCTGGAGAACACATGGCACCGGATGCACTAGAGAAACATAGCAGGTCGACAGAGGCAGTGAGATACTTTAGGCAATGTTCTGCTGGGAAACCTTGGGTCCTGACATTCATGTGAATGTTACTTTGACATGTACAACCTACCTAAGCATTGTTGCAGACCATGTGCACCCTTTAACGGAAATGGTATTCCCTGATGGCATTGGTCTCTTTCAGCAGGATAATACACCTTGCCACAAAGCAAGAATGATTCAGGAATAGTTTGAGGAACACAACAAGTTCAAGGTGTTGACTTGGCCTCCAAATTTCCCAGATCTCAATCCAACTGAGCGTCTGTGGGATGTGCTGGACAAAAAAGTCAGATCCACGAAGGCCCCACCTCACAACTTACAGGACAGAAAGTACAGTCCACACTCACCTAAAGGATTATTAGGAACACCATACTAATACTATATTTGACCCCCTTTCGCCTTCAGAACTGCCTTAATTCTACATGGCTTTGATTCAACAAGGTGCTAAAAGCATTCTTTAGAAATGTTGGCCCATATTGATAGGATAGCATCTTGCAGTTGATGGAGATTTGTGGGATGCACACCAAGGGCATGAAGCTCCCGTTCCACCACATCCCAAAGATGCTCCATTGGGTTGAGATCTGGTGACTGTGGGGGCCATTTTAGTACAGTGAACTCATTGTCATGCTCAAGAAACCAATCTGAAATGATTCGAGCTTTGTGACATGGTGCATTATCCTGCTGGAAGTAGCCATCAGAGGATGGGTACATGATGGCCATAAAGGGATGGACATGGTCAGAAACAATGCTCAGGTAGGCCGTGGCATTTAAACTATGCCCAATTGGCACTAAGGGGCCTAAAGTGTGCCAAGAAAACATCCCCCACACCATTACACCACCACCACCAGCCTGCACAGTGGTAACAAGGCATGATGGATCCATGTTCTCATTCTGTTTACGCCAAATTCTGACTCTACCATCTGAATGTCTCCGCAGAAATCGAGACTAATCAGACCAGGCAACATTTTTCCAGTCTTCAACTGTCCAATTGTGGTGAGCTCTTGCAAATTGTAGCCTCTTTTTCCTAATTGTAGTGGAGATGAGTGGTACCCGGTGGGGTCTTCTGCTGTTGTAGCCCAACAACCATGCCACGCTCAAAATTGCTTAAATCACCTTTCTTTCCCATTCTGACATTCAGTTTGGAGTTCAGGAGATTGTCTTGACCAGGACCACACCCCTAAATGCATTGAAGCAACTGCCATGTGATTGGTTGATTAGATAATTGCATTAATGAGAAATTGAACAGGTGTTCCTAATAATCCTTTTGGTGAGTGT
>JACXGJ010000869.1:0-36302 GCA_016801105.1 Esox niger | reverse complement strand
TTCTATTGTGAGTGAGTGAGTTAGTACCTCTGGTTAAATAGCATAGTGATTAGAGAAGCAGCCTGGTAAACTTTAAGTCCCGACTTCATATCTCCTCACAGGCGAAGTGATGTACGCGTTATGAATTAGTCCATATAGACAAAAACTTCGCTGACTAACACCGTTAGGATCTACATTATAGTAAGCCTTAACTGAAACTGTGTACAGCAAATATTGCGACTGTTTCTGGCATAGAAATGTTTATCTTCAGTCTCGCTAGCAATTGCTCGCTAGGACGTTAGTAGATTCTAGTAAGCCTGTTATTGGCTAATATGCTGTTAAAACAGCCAGTGGCAAAAGCAATAGATCATAGATGCTATGGTGGGGGTAAACTTAATAAGAAACGCTAGTCAGTTTAACACAATCCTCAATGGAGTCTAGCAACTGCTGTAACATGTAATGCCGTGGTGTAGTGGTTAAAGACAGTGCCTCTCACGTGAAGGACCTACGTTTGAATCTTTTGAGAGCAACGACATTTATTAATTATTTCTGGTAAATTCCACGATTCTCTCGTCTTTCTCTTGAAAAAGTTACTTATTGCCTTTATTGGTAGTTACTGTATAAATGTAATTCACGAACAAAGAAAAACATTTTGCCATTAAGGAAAAATACGTTCTGTTGCCATGAAATGAAATAGCTTTGGCAGACTCGCTAGCGATTGCTCAATTCGTTCATGTTTCAACAACAAATACTTACAGTTTTTGACAAGCCATTTGGTTATGAGGTGTAGACAGAAAACGATTAGCTGGGTGAGGCACTGAGTGTATTGTGCATAATTTTTTTTCATCACCTCTAAAATAAATACCTTTGCTAAGAACATCTGTGGTTTGGTCATAAATTATTGGATTGGTGTACATGCATAGCCTCGGGACCTAGTCAATCTGACACATGGTGACAAATGGTGGCAGTGGTGGGATTGCATAACCACAAACTGGTGATTACCCAACAAAGAAAGAAAGGGACTTGCAAAGGATTACATTCTCAGGAACTTCAATTTACCACAACAGAACATATTGCATGGAATAGCATGTCATCAGCTGAAGAAGAGGTCAGTGATGAGAGGTTTGAGGGCAGACCTAAGCACATTCAGGAACCAGACCAGAGGGAACAGTCAACAAGACCAATGGAAATGTCAAAAGACAATCAAGGGCAGGCTACCGAAGGAGCTGTTGGAGGACAGGGGAAAAGACCAGATCTTCAGTCAAACATGGTGTCTATGTTCCAGCAGCCACTCACATGCCTGGCGAGGTGGGATGATTATCTAAAAGAAGAGTTAAGGGGTTTACGTATGTACTTCCATGCACCCCCTCCGTTATCCCAAACCGAGATCCCCAGCCAGAGCCCTAGGTTGGGTTTACCAACACCAAGTCGATTAGGGGAGAATGCACTTAAACACCCTGGCAAGATTATCTACGGGACCTGCCTGGAACTGCGAATATCAACTATCCAGCCTTCTGCGGAAAGAACTGAAAATACCTTATATCAGAATGGGGAGGACATTGATATCTGCTGAGGTATGAGTGAATGGCCAACTAATGGCGTTGGCCTGAGGAAGCCTATACATCAATGGATGAGGATTTGTCCAATGTGTACAAGGACTTGAAGCAAGCATTGCTGATGAAGTTTGACATTTCTCCAGAAATCTACCGCCAATGAATCAGAGTTGCATCTATACCTTTGGGAGAGTTGCCAACAGAGACATATCGTCAAAGAGGACTCTATCGCCAATTGGTTTGACTAGAGGAGAGGACATCAGAGTAGATCAGGGAGGTTATTATCCTTGAGCAGCTACTGCAGGTCCTGCCCCTTGTCATCTGAATCTGGATCAGAGAGCACCCTTTCTGCAGTGTCCATGTTAAGGAGCACCAGAGACACAAAAGGCAATAAAGATTTTGAGAGTAGCTCTGGGGGACTTGTCTATGGAAGGAGGATGGTTCGAGAATGTACTGTTCATCCAGATGGAAGGATCTGTTTTCACTGTCAGCAGCAGGGACATATAACCTCAATGTGTCCACTATATAAGTCAAAGCTTGCTGGTTACTGCTATGTGCCCTAGAAAATGGTATATGGGAGGTGCCAGGTGAGGAAGAATCTGTGTTGCTACCTGTAAAAGTGAATGATCATAATTTAACTGCTGTGCTTTACACTGGTCTCTGTCATTTATTAGGACAGAAAAGGACTACAGTCACGAGGCACTGATCCAGTGTGTCCACGTGATCAGAATGGCATCCTACAGCTTAGTTAACTGTGAAGTTTAAGGGTCCGTAGCATCTTCTCATGGTTGGGGAAGTGGAGAATTAACCATTTCAGATGATATTGGGATGAGATGTGACAATACTTTCTGTTCTGTTGGGAACTGAAGTGAGTTAGCCATATCTTCCTTCAGATGATCAGACAGATGTTCATGTGGCATGTCCTGTTATTACTCCTTTCAAGGCCTTACTTTTGTGATAATCTGTGTTAAGGAGGAACCAAAGGTCCCTGAAATTCACACCGTCATATGTATGTGGGCACCCCTGTACCTCTTGTTGTGATTGAGTTAGATGGAGATTCCCATGATATTGCTAAACAACAGAAGACTGATCCAACTTTAAAAACCTTCAGTCAGACATCAGTTTGGGAGGTTTATACAGTAGACAACCACATACTACTTTGGGACCCAGTCAGACACAAGGAAGTTAGTACACTGCATGAGAAGGCCTGTTTTGGAGTGTGTCCATGCAAGTAATGGTCTTTGTAATGGTGACAGGTAAAATGCCAGTACAGAGAAGTCGCAAAATTAAATGATTTTAACCAGTTGTAAGATGTCAGCTCTTGACATTTGTGGAAACTCAAACTTAGTACTTAACACTTGTCTTTTGTCCTCATTCTAATTTGAACAATTTGCACTCAGTAGGCAACCTTAAGTTAAAAAGCAGTATACTGTGGAAGATGGAACATTTTCACGATTTATTCAAATAAAGAACTTCTCACCCATTCGTATAACAGTTGATTATTTCAAGTTTAATTACATGGATCCACGGGAACAATCATCACAACATTACAAAAGATGAACAGGGCAATGCCATGACAGACTGCTCTGCATTACATTATGGCTTTCTCCTCTTTATACCCCCCCCTTGTCCGCTCCTCCACATATTATCTCTTATGCCATAACATACATACAAAACAAGGTGTCATGTACTCTACATTGTCATGGCAACCATAGTTCTAGGTCATAGTTAACAGACCTCCTAAACTGAGTTACCCCTGGTCTCTGTCCTACCCGAATGTCATGTCCTGGCTATGCCCCTAGCCATCTTCGTGCTGGCTGGGGCCATAGTCAGGACATGGCCAGAAGAGGTGCCTCTAGGCACCTCTATGTGCTTTGGTCTCCCCAATTGGAGGCAGGTGTTCGTTATTGCCTCCAATTGAGGAACCTATTTATGTTGTAGGTTTGCCCACAGTAGTGTGGTTTATTTTGGTTGTTAGCCATAGGCTATAGTACCCAGTCTTAGTGTCTGCTTTAAGTTTGTATGTTTATTTTCTTTCTTTATTAAAACATGGATTATTCCAACTGCCGTTCTGCCTCTGCCAATCTGTCCTCAAACCAGACATATGACCCCGAATGGGAGAAACAGAGGAGACAGGCAACTTCACCTTGGAGCCATCTGTACAGGGCCATAGATAAGATCCTCCGGTCCAGGCCATAACAAAATCAAACAACAGGGCATGCTGACCTGGTTCTTCTTCTATATGTGGCAACCATGAACAGTCTAAAGCAAAATATAGGCCTAGTCTAAACAGTCCATTTATTACAGTGAATTAGCAGAATAATGGATAAATCAGGATATGGTAATAAATTAATCCTTAACAATACTTAAAGTGATGTACTTTCGGACAATGGGTAGTATAGAAATAGTTAGTTGAGTGAAATTACCCAGTTATTTTAAAATGTTGTATACAATCAAATAATCCACAATATTTTTATTGTTTACAAGTGTGTGGCTGTTAACCATGGGAAAAATGAAATAACAAAGGAGTCATTCAATAAAAGCCTTAATTAAAAGGTTGGTTGAGGATTCAGATATACAAGATCTTTGATGTTATATTGCAAAGTTCAAGAAACAATATCAGCTGAACAATGGCAAGATCCTTGGGTATAACAATATAAAACTGCAATGGCAAACAAAGGTTTCTGTACCAAATATAAAGTTCTGCTTTTCTGATATAGGAAATACTTATGTAATGCAATAAAATGCAAATTAATTATAAAAAAATCATGCAATGTGATTTTCTGGATTTTTGATTTAGATTCCGCTTCTCACAGTTGAAGTGTACCTATGATAAAAATGACAGACCTCTACATGGTTTGTAAGTAGGAAAACCTGCAAAATCAGCAGTGTATCAAATACTTGTTCTCCCCAATGTATGTGTTCCTCTTGTCCAGATGAGAGAGTGCGGAGTGGAGGGTCAGAGCAATTGCATCCTCTGTGGATCTGTTATATCAATAGGCAAATTGCAGGGGGTCAGGTTTTACAGGCATGGAGTCTGATGTGAGTTTTAACTAACCACTCAAAGCACTTCATGATGATTGGGGTGAGTGCTGCAAGGCGGTAGTCATTCATGCAGAGGACTTTTTGCTATTTTGGCACAGGAACAATGATGGACTTTTTGAAGCAGGTGGGGACCACTGACTGACATAGCGATAGGTTGAAGATATCAGTAAAGACATCAGCCAGGTGGTCTGAACAGACCTTGAGGTGTAAATCCTTTTTAGGGCTTTGTAAACTGCCCTGGTCATTTGTAAAGGGCAGCCGTCCTGGTCCATTTGAGTGTCCATGCCAGGGATGATGTTCTCAAAACGAGCATAGAAAGAGTTCAGTTCCTCTGTGAGAGAAGCCGGCACTTCCCCCACACTGCCTGAATAGCCTTTATAGTCAGTGAAGGTTCTCAGACCACTCCACATGTTTCTGGTATTGGAGCCCTGCTAGAGAGATTCTACTTTGACTCTATATTGGCCTTTTACTCTTTTTATTGCCTTCCTGAGGGCATACCGGAATTTCTTAAAATTGTCCTTGCCGCTGGAGTTGAATGCTGCTGTCCGTGCCTTAAGCATGGCACGAATACCACTGTGGACCTACAGTTTTTGATTAAGAAATGATTTTGTAGTTGTACCTGGTACAACGTCGTCGATACATTTACTAATAAAACCGGTTACAGACTCTGTATTCATTGACATTGCCTCCAGACGCCTATCTGAAAATTTCCCAGTCGGTAATGAGGAAACAATCACTTAAATCGGCGTGCGATATGTCACTGTCTTCTCTTGTTTTAGCCTCTGCCTGTAAGCAGGGAGCAGCAGTAACGACGCATGGTCTGATTGGCCGAAAGCAGGACGGTGGAGGTCCTTATATCCATGATAAAATGGAGAGTAGACATTGTCAAGAGTACGGTATTCAAACTCAAAGGAGATTGTTCATTGAGCTTGAATTTTCAGTCTAGGATAAGGCTTGATCTGTGTCTCCAAAACTAGCCATTATTGTTTTATATTTAAAATGCCCATCATCCAACTCTGGAGAAATACATCCCAAAAAATGGTAACACGGTTAGATATAGTCCGGTTTCTGTCCTCAACATAGAAAGACATTCTGCCAAGACTTCTGCCAACAGGCAGAAGTACTTTATTTGATCAAAAGTGCTTTGAGTCACAGTTGTGCTGAAAAAATCCAGTGTGTTCTTCAAGGAGTTCTATGTATTTTGTTCTTTTCAACTTCCCATCAGTCTTAACCAGTTTCCTATCTAAAATTGTTTTACTAGAATATTCCCATGTTCATAATTAAGTCCTTTTTATGAACAGCTACATTTTATAATCAATCTATGGGAATATCTTCATTCAACAGATGATAAGGACCTCTGTAAGTTCAGGATTGCATTTGTATATTACATTTTAGTCATTTAGCAGACACTCTTACCTAGAGTTGAACAGAGTCAGTGCAAACATTTAAAAAGAGCTAGGTGAAACAAACACACAGTTTAGTAGTGCATTTTAATTAATGAAGTTAATGAAGTAGTCACACCCTCACCCTGATTCTATTCACCCGTACGGTGTTGTCTCACCCCCACCAATTGTCTCCCATCACCTCATTATCCCTGCCTACTTAACCTGTCTTCTATGTTCCAGTTGTCAGTTCGTCTTGTGTGTTTCTTCCAAGTTGTTCCTGCATTCAAATTCCTTGTGTTTCCAATGCTCCATGCCTAAGTTTTCCCATGTACCAGACCCCAGCTTGTCTACCTACTCTATTCTCCTGCTCATCGTCCGCCTGTAATTTCATCGAGATCACCTGTACCTTACCCCTGCCTGTTTTGACTACTCTTTATTTGCTTGCTGACGCAATTGTTTTAAACACCTTGACGGCAGTTTCTGCCTCTGTGTCGTGCATTTGTGTCCTTGCCTGAATTGTGACGGAATGAACTGGACATGACAGACCCAGAAGACACAGGGACTGCAGACCAGCTCAGGAACACCATCTCCCTTCAAGGTGCGGCTATTGGGAGACAGGGTGAACTCCTTCAAGGCGTCATGGAGGGGCTTCAGACTCTAGCTTAAACACCATGAATGCATTTTCTGTGACATGATGGAGCAGTTCTGGGAGCTGTCTGTGAGGCAAACATCCACCACGGTAACCTGCCCAGTGCCCGACCACCACGCTCCATGCAGGGTCTGCTGTCCACTCCTGCCTCTCGAGAACCCCACCTACACCCCTGGAGCACTACTCGGGTTACCTTGGGACCTGTTGCCCATTCCTCTCCCAGTGCTCTCTCATTGAGCTGCAGCCATTGCCGTTTCCCTCGGATCGTTCCAAGATAGCATACCTTATCTCCTTGATGTCTGTGAGGGCTCTTGCCTGGGCAATGGCGGTGTGGGACCAGCAATCCCCCATCTGCCACAACTTACAGGACTTTGTGGCTGAAGTGAGGAAGGTATTTGAGGCGCCGCATCGGGTAGGGTGGCCGCTCTGAAACTCGGGCCGCTGAGAGCAGATTCTTTGTTCGACGCCTTCCTCCATGGGCTATCCGACGGCATAAAAAATGAGCTAGAGGCCCAAGACCTCCCCTAGAACTGGAGCCGTCTACAAGAATGAACCTGGGAGAAAAGATTGACACCCTCGGCCGCTTGACAATCAGGAAGTCTCCAACACTTCAGGAGCCAAGACACTCCAAGTTTACAGGAGCCCTTCCAAGGCTCTCCTGAGCCCATGCAACTAGGAAGGGCTAAAGTAACCCTGACTGAGCGAGAGCAGAGATTCCTCAGTCAGAGCTGTCTGTATTGCGGGAACCCGGGCCATTTCATTTCTGCCTGCCCATTAAAAGACTGCGAGACCACCTGGTTCCTACTCATCAGTTCTCCTCACATTCCTTTGGGTCCTGGGCCATTCATGGCTCGGGAGGCACAACCCCCTCATCAATTGATCTATAGGTGCCATTACAAGCTGGAGCCCTTTCTGCCATGCTTCCTGCCTGAGGTCGGCACAGCATGCCCTAGACGCCAACCCCTTGAGCAAGGAGGGTGCTCCTGACCTGTCTGAGGTTCCAACCGTATGTGAACACCTCATGAATGTACGTGAGGTGTTTAGCAAGTCCCTAACCACTCGTCCCTGGGGCAGCTCTATTCCCTGTCCGCTCCAGAGACCAAGGCCATGAAGGAGTACATCGAGAGCTCTCTGACAGCTGGGCTCATTTGGTCATCCTCTTCTTCGGCTCGGGTGTCTGTCTTCTTTGTGAAGAACAGGACAAGACCTACGTCCCTGCGTTAATTACCAGGGTTTGAAACAACATCACGATAAAGAACCATTACCTGCTTTCCGCTCATCTCTTCAGTGTTCGAACTCCTGCAGGGGGCAACCGTCTTCTCCAAGCTCACCCTACGGAACGCGTATCACATGGTTTGGGTCCGGGGGGACGATTGGAAGACTGCGTTCAACACTGCCAGCGGTCACTACAAGTACCTGGTGATGCCGTTTGGGCTGACCAACAGCCTAGCGATTTTTCCAGTTGTTGGTCAACAATGTACTCTGGGACATGCTCAATCGTCTTGGTCTACCTTGACGATATCCTTGTTTTCTCCCGGTCAGCCCAGGATCACGTTGCCCTTGTCCGGCAGGTACTTCAGTGCCTCCTCGAGAACCATCTATTTGTCACGGCTGAGAAGTGTGATTTCCTCAAGTCCACCATTCCAGTTCCTTGGATATGTTCTCACCATGGGTGAGCATCCAGATGGATCCCAATGAGATGAGGGTGGTTGAGGAATGGCCACAGCCCACCTTCTGGCTCCAGCTCCAGCTGTTACTGGGTTTCGCTAACTAACCCCTGACAGCACTCACCTCCACCAAAGTCCGGTTCAACTGGTCTCCTGAGGCTGCCTACGCGTTTGCGGGATCTCAAGCAGCACTATACTTCCACTCCTATCCTGACCCACCCTGATCCCTCTGATCATTTCGTGGTGGAGGTTGATGCTTCCAATAGGATTGAGGGCAGTCCTGCATGCCAATTGTGACCAGAAGCTGCAACCCTGCACCTTTTTCTCTCACCAGGTGAGCCCCACTGAGAGGAATTATGACATTGGCAATAGAGAGCTGCTGGCCATCAAGATGGCTTTGGAGGAATGGAGGCACTGGCTGGAGGGTTCAGAGCAGCTGTTCCAGGTCTGGCCTGACCACAAGAATTTTGAGACAGACATCATCAAGTAATGTGGCATGAAGGAGTAAACAGAAGTGTTCAATTTGCAGCGGTCTTTTTAACCCTTCTGTTCCTCAGTCAAAACCTTCCTTTCCAACTTTTTTGGAAAGGAAAGAAAAAGGTACTTGTACTTGTACAATTGTACTTGTTCAATGAAAATAAAGTTGAATCTAATATAAAGACAAAGATTGAGCACCTGTAAACTAAATTGATGTGTAGAAAGGAATGCATTCTCCTGTGTGCCAGCAATTACTTCCTAGTTGAGTGACCAATGAGATAAGAACATAAAGGGGTTCTTAATAGGGGTTGAAGATCAAATTATTTATTTGCTTTCCATCTTGTATTACAATTCCAGGATCAATTATCATGTCAGATTTGGATAGCATATAGAGTGAGGGAAAAAGTATTAGATCCCCTGCTGATTTTGTACGTTTGCTGACTGACAAAGAAAGTATAAGTCTATAATTTTAATGGTAGGTTTATTTGAACAGTTAGAGACAGTATAACAACAAAAATCCAGAAAAGCGTTGTAAATGGGTATTCCAGAATGACAATGACCCAAAACTCACAGCCAACGCAACAAAGGACTGGCTCAAGAAGCACATTAAGGTCCAGGAGTGGCCTAGCCTGTCTCCAGACCCTAATCCCATAGAAAATATGTGGAAGGAGCTGAAGGTTCGAGTTGCCAAACATCAGCACTTAGAGAAGATCTGCAAAGTGACATTTGCTCTTCTTGGCCGGCGCCGCTCACGCAGTCCGGCAAAAAACATTGTTATCGGCTTCTTAATAGCAAGATGGAACCACTTTGACATTTAGATTTAATAAGGTTAGCCTTAATATAGATTACTGTTTGTCAGTGAGTCTGCTGAATAATAGTGGAAATGTCTTTGGAAACAAATCAGCTTCATACTTGGTCGACACATTAATAATAACAATAAGTTTGGTACTAGAGATATTTGACAGTAGTGGGACCCTAAATGGTGCAGTGGTTAAGTCATAAGAACAGGGTTCAAATTCTGCTTGAAGATCAGCTCTGGGGTCAATCAATGGGCATTGTAAATGGCAGGACTAGCTGGGTGACTGCTCGTCACCTGGCAATCACTTCACATTTCCTTTACCTGCTAATGAAGGCAAACATGCCAGGAAAAGGAAAATGTCAAGAGATTTGTCTGCCTAATGCTGACTTCAAAGACTGGGTGTTAAAAGTAGATGACAGCAAAGTTAAATGTAAAGTTTGTAAAACTACTATCAATCTATCAAATATGGAAGAGGGAGCACTTTGCAATTATGCAAACAGTAAGCATGCTACCCACATGAAGCCGGCAGGAGCGTCATCTTACTGATGATCATAATTGTGCATCGATCAACCATTACATAATGACCACCTACCTAATACTTTGTAGGTCCCTCTTTTGCCACCAAAATAGCGCTGACCCGTCAAGATCTGTGGAATTTGGAAGCGAAGTCAACACCTTGAACTCGTTGCTCAAACCATTCCTAAACCATTTGTGCTTTGTGGCAGGGCACATTATCCTGCTGAAAGACTGGCAAAGGGCGAAAACAACTATCTACTGATTGAGATGACATCAACTCATTCCAATGTCATCATAGGATGACATCAAGTGACCTATAAATTGAATGGCAAACAGCAGCGGGGTTGAAGTGCACGGCAAGGACGGTTCCAAACAGGTTCCTACGGGCAGGGCTGAAGTTGTGCAAAGCTAGAAAAAAAGCCCTTCGTCAATGAGAAGCAAAGAAAAGCCAGGCTGAAGTTTGCAAAAGACCATAAGGATTGGAACGCAGAGGAATGGAGTAAGGTCATCTTCTCTGAAAAGTCACATTTTCAACTTTGCCCAACACATTGTGGTCTAATGGTTGGACGTATACCAGGAGAGGCCTACAAGCCACAGTGTCTCACAGCCAGTGTGAAATTTGGTGGAGGATCGGTGATGATCTGAGGATGCTTCAGAAAGGCTGGAATCAGACAGATTTGTCTTTGTGAAGAATGCATGAATCAAGCCAAGTACAAGGTTATCCTTCTGCTCTGACAATGTTCCACAAATCGGATAATTGTTTTTTCCAGCAGGACAAAGCTCCATCCCACTCAGTCAGGTCAATCAAGGTGTGGACGGAGGACCACCAGATCAAGACCCTGTCATAGCCAGCCCAATCTCCAGACCTAAACCCCTTTGAAAACCTCTGGAATAAGATAAAGAGGAAGATGGATGGTCACAAGCCTTCAAACAATGCTGAGATACTTTAATTTTTGTGCCAAAAGTGAAATAAAGTCAGCCAACAGCAATGTGACAGACAGGTGGAGAGCATGCCAAGATGCATTAAAGCTGTGAGTAAAAATATGTGTTATTTCACAAAATATTGATTTCTGAACACTTCCTAAGTTTAAAAATTAGTATTTTGTTGTTGAAAATGAATATTAATTTGATTTTATTTGGAATTTGGGAATAATGTTGTCAGTAGTTTATAGAATTAATCAAAAATGTTAATTTTATTCAAACACATACCTACGAATAGTAAAACCAGAGAAACTGATCATTTTGTAGTGGTCTCTTTATTTTCAAAGACACAGCTTGTCACGTGGCCGACTTGGGTTAGAATCTTGGGAGGGCAGCTATGATCAATGCTTTCTATTGCGAGAAGGGCTAAACTAGGCTTGCCTAGTTTCTTGTTTATGGAGCTTATTGTGTTGATAGTTTAATTTACATCAATCCCATGTACCTCGGTTAGAATGTAGTGGAGTGGGTTTGATTCCCATGCAGGGCCTGCAGAATAATGTTTGCACTCACATATAGGAAAGGCCAGTGAGTTGAGACACCTCCTGATACACCCTTGTATCTGGACAACTGTACACAATTTTTGCCATGTGACCATAAATTTAGGAAGAACCCATAATTTTCCAACTGGCAGTGATAAAGAAAGGTTCATGGGAAAGGTGGTATTTTTTTATTGTCCGAGTAATTTTTTGTGCGACAAATATAATGACTGATAAATCAAAGCAAATGTATGATTTGTCTTCTCAAATATATAAATGTAAAAAAAACGAAATCATTTCAATAATAGTAATATGATGCAAAGAAAGCACTTGTGCTGAATATAGACAATAGCGGGTTTAAGTTTAAAAAAATTGCGACACCTCCGCCCTTTGCCTCACAGTGGTCCACTGCCCCCCTGCACTCAGTAGTGGCACATCGTGCAGGTACGGTGCATGTGTGTGAATCTGACAGTCTGTCATTGGTGGTTGACTTTCAGTAAGTAGTTCAAACAAAGGATATGTTAGAAATTTCTTTACTTCTACAACTCAGTACAATAAAAAATATTTATGACCATCACCAGCCTTAATTTTCCCACTCCTCTTTGCAGATCTTCTCTAAATCATTAAGGTTTCGAGGCTGATGTTTGGTAACTCAAACCTTCAGCTCCCTCCACAGAGGGATTAAGGTCTGGAGACTGACTAGACCACTTCTGGACCATAATGTGCTTCTACTTCTACTTTTTTCCCTCACTGTAGTTAACATGAGATGAATCCCGTCAGTTTGTTTTATGTTGGTACGGTTCACACACAATAGCTAGAGTAGATTTGCAGAGCTAGAGTAGCAAGCAAACCGAGGGTGTAAACTAAAACAATATAACAGCACTACTTTTGCTGTCCCCCTCAAAGGTGCTTTTGAGAAAAGTCATTGACCCCTCCAAAACTTGATATCAGATTTTCACCCGTCTCTGGTTTGTATCTGTCATTGTATAATGTCGTAGACGTCATGACATGAGTGTGTGTATCCCTAGAAACATATTTCCTGGACATTAGTTTTCATAGTTTGTCGTGCAATGACATTCCTGTATATTGTGACTTCTTCTAGCTCCCGATTCTGCAACTCAACATTAGATTTTTGTTGCGTGTGCTATCTGGTGCTCGTGTTTTTTTATACAAACACATATACAAAGAATATCACATATTAAAAGAATGAAAGAATGCTGAATAATATCTGTTGTTTTGGTGATTTTCATTATAGTGTTATAGGCAAAATTCTCAGAACCAAATGTGCCACAGTTAGCAGGGCCCTGATTAAATGGAACCAAAGCACCAGGGCTCAGCCCAGTTTAAAACCCGATCATTGCTTTAGAAACGTAATGGTATTTTTTTTAATTCAAATTCCCTGGATGTCTTAAGGGTATATTAGCAATATAAAAACAACCAGATAAATTATTAATACTAAGAATGTTTTAATGTTTGTAAAAACTGAAACAATGTACAATTATTCTGAGTTATTATCCAATCTGAGAGACAGTCACCACAATGTCATGGATAAAAATATGAAGCTAAACTTCCGTAAAACCTCACATATAAACTTCTGTACTACTGTACATTGTCATAGTGAAATTATTTCAAAGTAAAAATATATTCCCTCCTTTAGTATCTTTTGTAATTTCAAACTTTGAAGACAGAAAATATGCATGACCGTTTAAAAAGGGGGAATGCTTTATTAAATAATTTACAAAATTAATTATTTGAAATTGTGAAACCTGACTAGGATCCACGTAACCCTAACCTGAGGCAAGTTGAGCAATCATATTTTCAAGTCCCTTTGTCATTGGTGCATTATCCCCCAACTGGACATCCTGAATTAAGGGTAGATGTATATGTCTATATTCCCTTTCACTAGGGGACAATTTAAGTAAACATTCCCTCAACTTACCCCGAATCTACACTGCAAATAAAATTCACAGAAAGTTAGATAGGCTGATTACCTCATAAACCAAATTGTACAAGATCTCCTAAGCCTATGACAGACTTAATTTCTATCATTTTTCTGAAAACCCAACACAAATCCCATTAATTTGCTCATAGGCTTTTGCCAAGGATTAGCCTTCTTTTCAAGCCAACACCGTTAATAGTGTTACTACTTCTCTACGAATTAAACGGTCCAAGTTGTTTACCAACTTGCTATTGCCATCTAGTGGAAAAATCAAAACTCACTGTAGAAGATGGAACATTCCATTCCATGCTGATTTAATCAATAGATAATCATAACTCAGTGGATTTAATCTACACACACACACACACACACACACACACACACATCTAACTACAGTTTGGATTCATAATGTAATGTAAAATATAATTGAAATAAATTATGGAATTCTTAAATAAATAAATATATTAACTTAATCTACAAACATTCAAAACAAACACATAAATAGCACAAAAAACATTACAAGTTGACAAGTCAAGTTTTGGTGAATAGAAGTTTGAATGCATTACTTTACAACAGTCTTTGTAAATGTGTCAACACCAGTACATCTGTACCATAGACTCATAGCATATTCTAGGATAAAGGCCCTGCATGATATTCCATGCATATACTTGGTCTTATTCTCCATGCTATTGTCCAATGGAAATGAAGTCAATCATAAGGTGGAATGAGCCCTTTACGGTCTTTAAATGCACTAAGTACTCACAGATACACTTTAGCCAAGATAGTGTCATCTCAATCACACTATCCATCATCTAAGACAAATAATATGTATTTGAAAAGCAGGAATTTAAATGGTGGCCCCAACCGTGCCCTCTCACGAGCATTGTCTCAGACAGCTTGTCGGTATCACTGATGCTTCCGCGGAACTGACGGAGTTATCTTCACGCGAGACATGGCCCTCATAGGGTGCTCTCCAGTGTGTTGTAGTTGTCCTTGAAGCTTTTGAGTTCCAGAAAGTGATTTGGCCTCTTGCTGCGCTGGCTGGTGGAGGGCAAGTAGGTGACTTGGATGGTGGACGGGGTGCTGCGGGCTAGTGAGCCGGTCAGGTCCTTGGCTGCTGATTGGTGATGCTGGTCTAGACAGGTGGAGCTGGAGTACGCTTTCACACTGTGTCGAGAACAGAGTGGGAAAGCAAAGTTAAAATGACATGATAATGTGACGAAAAAGATCCCTGTAATCTTGAGGACCAATGACATCAACAAACCCCTAACTTCAAATTGGTCCATCGTTATATTTCCCAGTAGGCATGCAAGGTAGCTACAACTTTCTAATAAACACAAGAGAAGACTAATATGATGTCATTGAAAAAAATAGAAAGGCGTCTGATTGCAGGTGATGCAGGCCAATAACCGGGTTGATTTTTTATAGCTACACCCCTAACCAACTAGATGAAAATACTATTTCCAGTTTCAGAAATGTTATTCAATAACACACCAACACATTTTTACATCACCAATAATCACAAAATATTGACAACTAAATGAAATGATTACACTATAAAGTATCTACAGTGGGGAGAACAAGTATTTGATACACTGCTGATTTTGCAGGTTTTCCTACTTACAAAGCATGTAGAGGTCTGTAATTTTTACCATAAGTACACAAAAATCCAGAAAATCACATTGTATGACTTTTAAATAATTTATTAGCATTTTATTGCACGACATACTAAGTATTTGATCACCTACCAACCAGTAAGAATTCTGGCTCTCACAGACCTGTTAGTTTTTCTTTAAGAAGCCCTCCTGTTCTCCACTCATTACCTGTAAATTCACTGCAACTGTTTGATCTCATGTATAAAAGACACCTGTCCACTCACTCAATCAGACTCCAACCTCTCCACAATGGCCAAGACCAAAGAGCTGTGTAAGAACATCAGGGATAAAATTGTAGACTTGCACAAGGCTGGGATGGGCTACAGGACAATAGGCAAGCAGCTTGGTGAGAACGCAACAACTGTTGGCGCAATTATTAGAAAAGGGAAGAAGTTCAAGATGACGGTCAATCTCCCTCGGTCTGGGGCTCCATGCAAGTTCTCACCTCGTGGGGCATCAATGATCATGAGGAAGGTGAGGGATCAGCCTATAACTACACGGCAGGACCTGGTCAATGACCTGAAGAGAGCTGGTACCACAGTCTCAAAGAAAACCATTAGTAACACACTACGCCATCATGGATTAAAATCCTGCAGTGCACACAATGTCCTGCTCAAGCCAGCGCAAGTCCAGGCCCGTCTGAAGTTTGCCACCTGGATGATCCAGAGGAGGAATGGGAGAAGGTCACGTGGTCTGATGAGACAAAAATAGAGCTTTTGGGTCTAAACTCCACTCGTTGTGTCTGGAGGAAGAAGGATGAGTACAATCCCAAGAACACCATCCCAACCGTGAAGCATGGAGGTGGAAACATCATTCTTTGGGGATGCTTTTCTGCAAAGGGGGCAGGACGACTGCACCGTATGGATGGATGGGGCCATGTATCGCGAGATCTTGGCCAACAATCTCCTTCCCTCAGCAAGAGCATGACAACGACCCAAAACACACAGCCAGGGCAACTAAGGAGTGGTTCCGTAAGGAGCATCTCAAGGTCCTGGAGTGGCCTAGCCAGTCTCCAGACCTGAACCCAATAGAAAATCTTTGGAGGGAGCTGAAAGTCCGTATTGCACAGCAACAGCCCCGAAACCTGAAGGATCTGGAAAAGGTCAGTATGGAGGAGTGGGCCAAAATCCCTGCTGCAGTGTGTGAAAACCTGGTCAAGATCTACAGGACACGTATGATCTCTATAAAAGCAAACAAAGGTTTACAAAGGCTACCATCAGTAACACACTACGCCGCCAGGGACTCAAATCCTGCAGTGCCAGACGTGTCCCCCCTGCTTAAGCCAGTAAATTTCCAGGCCCGTCTGAGGTTTGCTAGAGAGCATTTGGATGATCCAGAAGAGGATTGGGAGAATGTCATATGGTCAGATGAATCCAAAATAGAACTTTTAGGTAAAAACTCAACTTGTCGTGTTTGGAGGAGAAAGAATGCTGAGTTGCATCCAAAGAACACCATACCTACTGTGCAGCATGGGGGTGGAAACATCATGCTTTGGGGCTGTTTTTCTGCAAAGGGACCAGGACGATTGATTCGTGTAAAGGAAAGAATGAATGGGGCCATGTATCGTGAGATTTTGAGTGAAAACCTCCTTCCACCAGCAAGGGCATTGAAGATGAAACCTGGCTGGATCTTTCTGCATGACAATGATCCCTAACACACCGCCCGGGCAACGAAGGAGTGGCTTTGTAAGGAGCATTTCAAGGTCCTGGAGTGGCCTAGCCAGTCACCAGATCTCAACCCCATAGAATATCTTTGGATGGAGTTGAAAGTCCATGTTACCCAGCGACAGCCCCAAAACATCTCTGCTCTAGAGGAGATCTGCATGGAGGAATGGGCCAAAATACCAGCAACAGTGTGTAAAAACATTGTGAAGACTTACAGAAAACGTTTGACATCTCATTGCCAACAAAGGCTGTATAACAAAGTATTGAGATTAACTTTTGTTATTGACCAAATACTTGTTTTCCACCATGATTTACCAATAAATTCATTAAAAATCCTACAATGTGATTCTCTGGATTTTTTTTCTCATTTTGTCTCTCATAGTTAAAGTGTGCCTATGAGGAAAATTACAGGCCTCTCTCATCTTTTTAAGTGGGAGAACTTGCACAATTGGTGGCTGACTAAATACTTTTTTGCCCCACTGTATAATGAAAACAATGACTCCAATTACTCCATGGGTGGTTAATTTCTTCAGAAAATAATAAACATATAAAATGGTCACATAATACAATTATTCTTTAAAATATATGAGATTCTTGGTTTTACAGAGTTGATAGAAATTGGTGAGTGACAGCTGAAAAGTACAGAGTGGATAAATATTTCTGAGAGACAGAAATTAAAGTGTCTGAGAGGGAAATCAAACTACTGAAGGTCAGGGATGTTCCCACACGACTGCAATGCTTGCTGGAACTCAGTTCAGCTCTGTATCGTTTACAAATATAACTTTTATCCCGGCCATAACATTTTTACTGAAATAACGTGCGCAATAGAACATTTAGTAATGGAACTAAAACTTACTTTTGTAAAAAGATTACTGTAGATGGTCATCCATACAATAACAGTTGAATTGCTAACCACTATGCTATGTGAACTATGAGGAAATCGAAAGCATTGCCTGAATCTCAAATCAAATACTATCTACTGATGATGAAGTACATACTGTTTTGTATTTATTAAGCTAGTATGCCAGTAATGGGACCAATTGGAACATACTACCTGATCAGAAATTGCTACTTGACATTAGATCATTAACATCACACCAAGATTGAATATTTAGCTAGAGAGCATAAATCATTGTGTTAAACGGAACAACACTTCTTATTAAGTTCTTATTCCATAGTACAATGAAATCATATTGCTTATTCTAAGTAGAACCCAGTAAATTAGTAAGGCCATTATGTGTTATGGCTCTGCTCACTTGTACAGGATGTGCCTACAACAGATTGCTATAGTTTTGGCTAAACTTCTCAAGGGCTGTAAACATCTTGTTATCAAGCCGAAGGTTGCAGAGAAGCTGGTAAGACATGTAGACTACACTGTAGGCTGTATTGAATGTATATAGACCATGAGCTCAACCTTCAACATTTGAGCTTTTGACTTGACTCTGTTGAGAGTGCTGTTAACTGCTCCAGGTTTATAAATTTTGAATAAAGCTTTACATGTGAAAGGAATCTACAGTCTCTGTGCCTTTCCCATTTATTGATTTCCATGACACCACAAATAGCATCTATGAACTGTATGGCTTTTATTTGCCAGTAATAGGTCTATTAATATCTACTAACTACTTGGAATAGTCATAAGAATTGAGCAATTGCTAGTGAGACTAAAGATTTCATTTCATGGCAGGTGATGTGGCAATTTCTTAACTAATGTATTTTGGAGACATGTTTGCTTATCTATTACCTAGAATGTAACTCTGGTCATTAGTTTTGACATGCATCATGCATCTGTATTATGTCAGACAATCATTAGGTTCTCTGACCATCTGCTCAACTAGCTAAACCATTAAGGGTATCTGTCCTTTGTTCCTTAGGAATGTGATTGTTGGGGGACGGTAGGGGCAGTTGGCCCTTTAGGTAAACACAACAGTGAACATTATGGCAGGAAGGATAAGGTGGGGGGACAACCCTCCCACCTGTGTGACCTGAGATTGATGGGTGGCATCTTGCCACACCCCTTTTAACTATAATAAATACGAGCTGTTCATGTAATTTACTTTAGAGGCTCCTCGAATGATTATTCTGTAAGCATTTGACGCGTCTCTCTATTTGCAAATAAACTGCTAATTGTGCCAAGAGAATTTTGTCTCTGTCTTACTCCTTCGAGTGTCTATCGATGAATTTTCCATCACACAGAACAATGTTTGTTTTTCTGTCATTCGTGAATTACATTTATATAATAAATATTAATACAGGTGAAGATAATTGACTATTTCGTCAAGTGAAAAGACAAGAGAATTATGGAAACACCTCATGTGTACTTCAAAAATCTACCAGAAACAGACACAATACAACCGTATTTCCTCATGCACATTCAAGACCCTGTACTTTCTGTCCCGTGGGTTGGGGGACTAAGCCCCGAATGTAATGTGGTCCTAGCATCGCCTTGGTTTTACCCTAAAGTCCAATACAGATCCCTGATAAAATAAAGAAAATAAGGCAATAGTGTAGGGAATTAAACACTCACAACGGAAAGAGTTGGAACAACCGAAGGTGGTACGATGCCATTGACTCAATAGAAAATGCTGCATGTTGTGCTATTCGAATAGCGATGTGTATAATTTGCTTAGTCATTAGTCTTCTCATAATAGATTTCATCCGATCTAACAAACAGATCCCTGATCAAATAAATCAACAGTACAAAGATGGGAAGACTCACAACAGAAAGAGTTGGAATGACCAAAGATGGTACCATTGACTCAATAGAAAAATGGAGCGCTGAGACCGAGACGTTGCAAGCAGAACCTATAACAACACAAAATTACCGTAGAATATTCCCATATCCTTGTATCAAAGATAGATAGTTTTGACAATCTACTTAAACTAAATAAGGAATACACTGGCTTACAGCTGCAGTGTGACGAGTGTAGGCGGAGAAGGTGCGGGTCACGGAAGTTGGAGGAAGAAATTAGTTTTATTATTTTAAGTTCAAACGCTGTATTATATACAAAATGAGCACGGCATTATTGTTTATAAAATTTCACTACCAGAAAATGGTGCCTTTTATTTTTTGTAACCGGAAAACCTAATTGTTTGATAGTTTACGCCTCCCTCCCCACCTGAGCCCCTCCTTAAATGTCTAGAGCCAACATTTGCATAAATTACCAGTTTAGCCCTGGTACCAGGGTGAAGCACCAGTGGAATGCAGCATGTCAATCACTCCCTCACTCGGTTGGTAAGAGACATTCGCTTATGTGCTTGGCCGGCTCCGCTTATGCGCTCAGGCAAAAATTGCCGTTGGATATGCCGATAATAGGGGATTTTGCGATAACATTTCTGTGAGGCAAACTCATTCATCCTTTAATACTTACACTTCGGCTAGTTCATTGAGAGCCTCCTGATATTTCATGTATTCAGCTTCCCCAAATACCTAAAACAAAAACAAAGAAAAAAGAATCACTTCCATAAAGAAACTCTAGATAACAAAACAGTAGCATAGACACAGTGGCATATACACACATACCCCCGTTCCATGGCGTGCACTTTCATATCCCTCTAACAAATTGTCAATGAGACTGTTGCGACTGCTCTTGATCAGGGAGTGGGAGTTCCTCAGTTCCAGCAGCCAGTTGCGGAAACTACGTCCAGTAATGGCATTTGGGTTGTGGCCTATCTTGTGCAGTGGGATCCCTGGGGATGGAGGGAGGGTCATTGTAAGAAAGAGAATAACATATTCCAGGGTTTTTCCTAGTTCAGATTTATGCAAAGGTGGTTCCCCAACTCCTGTTACCTCATGCTCCACCGGAAAACCCCTCTGTAATATACTTTCAGAGTTTTGCTCATAAGTTTGCATATACTGGCAGAATTTGTGAAAGTTTGGCATTGATTTTGAAAATATGACTGATCATGCAAAAAACTCTTATTTAAGGATAGTGATCATATGAAGCCATTTATTATCACATAGTTGTTTGGCTCCTTTTTAAATCATAATGATAACAGAAATCACCCAAATGGCCTTGATCAATAATTCACATACTCTAGAATGTTTGGCCTTGTTACATACATACATACACACACTGATGAAAATGGCAATTAAAGGTGAATTTCCCACACCTGTGGCTTTTTAAATTGCAATTAGTGTCTGTGTATAAACAGTTAATTAGTTAATTAGCTCTCACACGGATGCACTGAGCAGGCTAGATACGGAGTCATGGGATGCAGAAAATAACTGTCAAAAGACCTGAGTAACATGGTAATGGAACTTTATAAACATGGAAAATAATATAAAAAGATATCCAAAGCCTTGCAAATGCCAGTCAGTACTGTTCAATCACTTATTAAGAAGTGGAAAATTCAGGGACCTCTTGATACTAAGCCAAGTTCAGCTAGACCAAGAAAGACTTCAACGAAAACCTTCAAAGTTTTTGCATAATCAGTCATATTTTCAAAAGCAATGCCAAATGTTCACAATTTCTGCTAGGGTAGGCAAACTTATGAGCACATCTGTAAATAATCAGTCAGTATTATTGTTGTCCATTTTGTTGTTATATTATGCTCTTGTTAATTTGACTATATTTTACAGGCTTCCTTCAGTAATAGCTATGCTGCTTGCACTGATCCAGTATCTTCACGTTAATGCATTTAAATTATTAGTGACTTAAATATGTTAACTGCATAGTTTTACAGTGTATTTTGCATATATAATGTAATTTCGGACAGTAGATACCCTATTAGATACCTCTAATCGCCTTTTCACCAGTCACCTTTGTTGGTCTCGTGAACTATAGAAAATATCCTGTTACTCTACTATACCAAATATCATGTGTATTGGACGTAGTTTAGGCGTTAAGTTAAGCACACAGCTCATATTTTGACATGCTTTAGTGTAATAGAAAACTAGGATCCACTTTTTATTTTGACTTTTCTCATTTCTGCGATGTCAGGACGGGTCTGGTCCAGAATGCAAGGTTACCAGATCACAGAGAGTAAAGTGTTAAACCTGTGTACTCCACAAAAAAATTACCCAAATGCTATTTTCTCTCTACAAATTGAAATCGACATGGCCAAGCCCATTAAAAATTGCCAATTTGTGGGGGAACCCTACCCATCTGGAAACACTGCAGATATAGAAAACTTTTCCTCTTATTGTCACATTTGCTGTAGTATTTCGCTGGCATTTAACGTATGAGTGCAAAATTATGTTCTATAATGCTGACACACAGAGGCATTGTGAGAATTTGAGGGGGTGGCCTTTGAGTTTTATAAGCAGGAAAATCACAGTATGCCAATTGGATTGTACAGCCATGATTTAAACAATTACTTTTATTATGAAAACCCTACAGAAACAGCTCTTACCGGAGTTCCGAATGGCATCTAGGGTCTTCATTCTGTACAGGTAGTTGTAGCAACCTAAAAAGATTTTGATACAAACAAATATTAACTGGATTTCTAGTGCTTTTCTAGATGCCAAAAGCACCTCAACTAGGACCAATGTGTAGCAGGTGCTGCACAGAAACCAATTTAAAAACTCCATGAGGCAGAGAGGTGCCAAGTGATATATGCCAATTAGGAATAAGAAGGATGACTAGGTTGTAAAATAAACCAAGCCCACCAGGATTAATATGGGATTTTGTTCTTTAGACCAAAGGGAAGAGTCCCCTCTATTGGCCCTCCAAACATACATTCAGCAGAATTAGTTCTCCGCCCGGGTCCAACACTGCTTAGCTTTAGAAGGAAGCCAGCAGTCTCGTGCTGGTTATAACACTATTTAACTATTTATTATTTGGCAATTGCAAAATACCAATGTTAAGCGGTTCTGCTTTTAGGATGAGAAGGACAGATTTTTTGGGATTGTACATACTTGGAGAATTTAGACATTTCTGTCATTTTAATGAATTGGAGAAGTTGGAAAACCAGCACATCACCACAGCTGCCATCATGTCTACTACACTGTATATGAAATGAATATTTGATTTAAAGAGGACCACTCCTTACAGGTGAGGTATTAACAGCTATTTTGTGTGATGGTGTGCTTATGTGTCAGCGCTATTGACTCCAATGCTTGTGTCCAAGTGAGACTTGATGTCAGTATGTCCCAACTGTTAAACTTAATCAGTTAAAGTTAATCTCTTGAACTGATTGGTCAATTAAGTGGATTGACTACATTCAACACACTTAAGGTCATCAAGGTCAATTAAATCCAATCTAGCAGGACCAGTCCTTAGTAACGGGTAAATACAGTGCCCTCCACTAATATTGGCACCCTATGATCAAAATGTGGTGTGAATTTTTTTGAATTGTTTATCCTTTTGATTGTTCATTCAAAATTGTAAGAAAAATCAAACCATTTTAATTAAAACAAAAATAAATCTTTGCATAAAACAAATGTTTCTCAAATATATTGGTGACACCATTATTTATTATTCATTGAATAAAACTTCCCTTTTGCCAAGATAACAGCCCTCAATCTTCTCCAATAATATTTAAGGAGGTTGGGGAACACACAGAAGGGATCTGAGACCATTCCTCCATACAGAAACTCTCTTGATTCTGAGGTCCATACTTGTGAACTCTCCTCTTCCATTCATCCCACAGACTTTCTATGGGGTTTAGGTTAGGGGACTGTGATGGCTACGGCACAACCTTGATTCTGTGGTAAATTTACTATTTTTGTGTTCACTTTGAAGCTTCCTGGCAAAGGCAGTCATTATCTGCTGGTACTTTATGCGGTCCATGATACAATGTATCCTAACAAGTAGTCCAGGGCTCTTGGAAGAAAAACAGCCCCACAACATCAAAGGCTCACCAGTATACTTCACCATGGGGATGAGTTACTTTTCTACATGGCTATCGTTCTATCAATGCAAAACTGTCCTCTGGTGTTTGTTTCCAAAAGCTCTACTTTGTTCTCATAAAAATTTAAACAATTAATTTATAAATGATGTAATGCCAATATTGAATTTCCATATCCATGTTCTTTCTGACCATAGAACCTGGTCCCATTGAAAGTTCCTGTAAAGTTCCAGTTGGCAACATCTGTAGTTGCTCAAAGTGACAGAAAAGCATTTTTAAGGCAACCCTCCCAAACAACTTGTGGTTATGTAGGTGGCATCAGTTTTGAAGACTTTCTGACCCCAAGGCCTAGCTGATGTCTGCCATTCACAAGCTATAATCCCTTGAGATTCTTTGGCCACTCAAACCCTCCTCCTCACTCTGCTTGGGGTCAATATAGACATAACATATTCCAGGCCAATTTTTAACATTTTCAGTTGCTTTAACATTTTAATTATTGCTCTGATAGTGAATGATTTTCAATCATTATTTTCTTATAGGCATTTCCTGATTTGTGTAGCTCAACAACCATGTGTCACACATCATTACTGTATTCTAGGGTCTTTCCCATAGTGATGGATGACCTATGTGTCCCCTCATATGGCCTGTGTGTCACCTCATATTTATACCCAGTGAAACAGGATGTCATGCTTTACCATTAAAGGGTTCTTAATCATTCAAGTGAACATAAAAAATGCAATATGTATAGGGATATACTTTTTACATATTACAATTTGTATGGGTGCCAATATTTGAGGAACACATCATTTCTTTCACATATTATTTAATTTCTTTGTGATTTTTGTGAATATTTTTTAATGAAAGACCAGGACGATAAACTGCAAAGACAAGGGTGCCTATATTTGTGGAGGATTAATTCCTTGCAGTGACCATTTCCTTGTAGGGTCATTCTCAACTCAAGGGTTAGGGACCCAAAGTTCTGCTGATTTATCTGCTAGTTAAATGCATTCACCTGGTCTCCCACTTCCCATTCAGTCTCTGATGTGAGAACTAGGATGAAAACCAGCAGTGCTCTGGGTCCAAACACCATGAGTTGAGTACTATTGATCTAGTCTGAAACAGAACTCCACTAGAGAGAACAAATATTATGTTGAATGTATAGTAATAGATGCCTTAATTCCACTCTTCAGATTGTTCAGTGCAGTTATAGTGAAAAATAAGCACTACTGGACCTATTTGTTAGCCAGAGAGTTGTGGATGGTTAGTCAGCCTAGAGAACATTGTCAGGCTAGTCAGTGGAATTATTACAATGGTAACTTACTGAACTGTGTCCCATGCCTTAACCTATCGTCATCCTCTGAGAGAAGTCGTGGCTCAAAGCGAATTTCTTGGACTTTGGAAAGACGGGCATCTATCTCTTCCCGCAGACCCTGGAAAAATACCAAGGTCAAACCATCAACATACACTGTACAAAGAGAACAAACACCATGGTATTAATCACCATTTGGTGGATGGCAGTACAGAATGGGTTGGTACATTTTAGCTGAATGTTTAAGATTGCAGAAATGAATGTCCACGGACAGCTGGGCTTCTTGCCTTGGGTGCATTGTGTCCAATTGGGGCATGGGGTCCTCTGCGTGATCTCATAGCAAAACGCATGATCTGCCTCTTAACAAAGATAAACAGCAGTACAAAGACCTGTCCAAATAAATGAAAAAACAAGTTAGAGCGTAAAAAATTGTAGCAACACAAGTACAGGGTATTTTTAAAAAGGTGCAATCCACACAAGTTAGTTTTGTAATTTCAACAAATATTTTGGTGAGGACACAATCCTTCCCTGTCCAAATACTGGTTCAGTTGAGAAGGATTATTAATGTAATACTAAAATAGCTCCCTTGGTTTTCTAAAGCATGTCACACAACAATAGTCAAAGATGAGACTAGGCTGTGTGGGCAGACTGATAGGTATAAGCTGTAGTTGGCTAGGTCAGAGGTTTCCAAAGGTACCAGTCTTGGTACCAGTTTGTTAATGCTTAAGCCCTCAACAACTGGCCATCTATCCAACAAGGTAATTTCAATCTTACTGAGATGGCTAGAATAACTCGCAAGGTGGCACTGGGATTTTTGTCAACCAAAAGTTTCAGAGATCTGGTAAAATAATTCACTAATTATGCTGATATTTTTTTTAATTAATTGATCATACTAAGGGACAAAGTGGAGGGTAAATGCATGTAATCACTGTTCACCTTCCTTTTTATTTGTGAATTTGCATTTACAACCACTTTTACAAAAACTCTTAATAAAATTTAAATAAAAACGAATTGAAGAATGCAATGACATGCAAATCATTCAAACCCCATTTCCAATAGAAAATATTACAATGACAACATATTATATCATGAAACTTAGACATTCTATTATTTCTCGAAAAACAAATGGCCACTTTGAATTTAATGCTAGCAACATGTTTAAAAAAAGTTGCGACAGAGGCAAAAAAAAAGTAGAAATGTTGTGTAATGCTAAAAAACAAAACCTGGTAGAACATCACACAATGACTTAAAGGAAATTTGGCAACAGGTCAGTAACATGATTGGGTATTACAAGATCATTCCAGAAAGGATAGATCTGTGAGAAATGAGGATGGGTTCACCACTCAGTGAAAGACTGCGCAGGCCCTAAGTGCAACAAAACATCATTACGATTCAGAGAATCTGGAGAGATCTCTGTATGCAAGGGACAAGGCCCATATTGGATTGCTGTGATCTTCAGGCCCTCAGACGCCACTGACTTAAAAACAGACACGATTCTGTAGCGCAAATCACTGCATGGGCTCAGGAATACATGCAAAACCATTGTCTGTGAACACAGTATGTCGCTGCATCCACAAATGCAAGTTAAGACTCTACCATGCAAAAAGCAACCATATACAGCTCTGGAAAATAATAAGAGACCACTGTACCTTTCTCTTTCCTTTCCAAAAAAGTTGAAAAGGAAAGTAGAGTGAGGAACAGAAGCATTCAATTTGCAGTGGTCTCTTAATGTTAACCCTTCTGTTCTCTTTTCTGTTCCCTTTTTTTATTATTTTGGGGAATCATGGATGCCGCGTTCTCCGGACTAAAGAGGAGAGAGATCATCTGGCTTGTTATCAGCACACAGCGCAAAAGCCAGCATCCATTATGGTATGGGGTGCATTAGTGCACATGGCATGGGTGACTTGCACATCTTTGAAGGCACCATTAACATGGAACAATAAATACAGGTTTTGGAGCAACATATGTTGCCATCCAGACTGCGTCTTTTTCTGGGAGGCTTTGCTTATTTCAGCAAGATAATGCCAAACCACATTCTGCATGCATTGCAACAGCATGACTTTGTAGTAACAGAGTCAGGGTGCTAAACTGACCTGCCTACAGTCCAGACCTGTCACCCATTGAAAACTTTTGGTGCATTATGAAACGAGAAATAAGACAACCCGAACTGTTGAGCAGCTGAAATCCTATATCAAGCAAGAATGGGAAACAGTGGCAAACATGACCTGTCCCAAATCTTTAGAAATGTGTTGCTAGGTTTTTCCATAGGTATTTCCAAAAACCAAAAAATTTCTCAGTTTCAACATTAAATACGGCGTACTATTTTCATTACATTGCATTCTGTTTTTCATTGCATTTTACGCAGTGTCCCAAAGTTTTTGGAAACGGGTTGTAGTTAATTATCGCTGACCACGTTTCGTTGCGTTCCAAGAGTCACTCAACAATATGAACGTTAAAATTACTGATTTGGAATATAAATTCATAATCAAGACAGCCTTTCGCTAATGTTTAGAATTATTTGTGAAGTGTGCTCGTCATGTTTGCCTGCACATGCTGGCTTTGCCAACCAAAGCAGTCCCCTGCAACAGTAAAAGCACACTCCGGATGTGCAGTTTGCTGTTTTCTAATAGCAGCCTGTAGTTCTTTCATAAGAATTAGCATCCGGAGGTATCTGGGCTGCAGTTACAATAATGGATGTGAACTCCTGAAGTAAAAAAGTACTCCAGATTGGTTGAGCGGTGACTCTCGGTTGAGCAGTGTTAGTGTCTGTACACCATGCTTTGTTTACATAAATACACAGGCCTCCTCTGGTCTTACTGGAGTCCTCTGCCTTTCGGTCAGCCCTGAAGATGAATACATTTCTGATCATAAATTAGATGTTATTGGCTTGTGTGAAACATGGCTAAAGCCTGATGAATTTACTGCCCTATATGAGACCTCTCCTCCTGGTTATACTAGTGATCATATCCCTGTGCATCCCGAATAGGAGGGGGTGTTGCTAATACAGTGGGGAAAACAAGTATGTGACACACTGCTGATTCTGCAGGTTTTCCTACTTACAAAGCATTTAGAGAGGTCTCATTTTTATCGTAGGTACACTTCAACTCTGAAAGAAGGAATCTAAAACAAATTCAGAAAATCACATTGTATGATTTTTAAATAATTAATTAGCATTTTATTGCATGACAAATATTTGATACATCAGAAAAGCAGAATTTATTATTTGGTACAGAAACCTTTGTTTGCAATTACAGAGATTGCATATATTCATCCCTATACACATTCATATTTGTACCTTTTGCTGCAATAACAGCTTTATGTCTTTTGGTAGGTATGTACAGTGATCTTTGGCCTATTTTTCTTGGGATATTTGCTCCCAGTTGTTCAGGATGGTTGAACGATGACTGTGGACCACCATTTTTAAATGGTGCCAGTTTCTCAGTATGGTTGAGATCAGGAAGTTGACTAGGCTACTGTAAGACAATAACCTTTTTGTGGTTGAGCCACTCCAATGTGCCTCTGGCATTGTGCTTCAAGTATTTGATACACTGCTGATTTTGCAGGTTTTCCTACTAACAAAGCATGTAGAGGTCGGTGACCATAGGTAAACTTCAACTTTGAGAGACGGAATACAAAACAGAAATCCAGAAAATCACATTGTATGATTTATAAATAATTAATTTGCATTTTATTGCATGACATAAGTATTTGATACATCAGAAAAGTTGAATTTAATATTTGGTACAGAAATCTTTGTTTGCAATTACAGAGATCATACATTTCCTGTATTTCTTGACCAGGTTTGCACACACTGCAGCAGGGATTTTGGCCCACTCCTCCATACAGACCTTCTCCAGATCCTTCAGGTCCATCGGGCTGTCGCTGGGCAATACGGACTTTCAGCTCCCTCCAAAGATTTTTCTATTGGATTCAGGTCTGGAGACTGGCTAGGCCACTCCAGGACCTTGAGATGCTTCTTACGGAGCCACTCCTTAGTTGCCCTGGCTGTGTGTTTCGGGTCGTTGTCATGCTGGAAGACCCAGCCACGACCCATCTTAAATGCTCTTACTGAGGGAAGGAGGTAGTTGGCAAAGATCTCGCGAAACACAGCCCCATCCATCCTCCCCTCAATACGGTGCTGTTGTCCTGTCGACAATGCAGAAAAGCATCCCCAAAGAATTACATTTCCTCCTCTATGCTTCACGGTTGGGATGGTGTTCTTGGGATTGTACTCATCCTTCTTCCTCCAAACACGGCGAGTGGAGTTTTGACCAAAGAGCTCTATTTTTGTCTCATCAGACCACATAACCTTCTCCCATTCCTCCTCTGGATAATCCAGATGATCACTGGCAAACTTCAGACGGGCCTGGACATGTGCTGGCTTGAGCAGGGGGACCTTCGTGCGCTGCAGGACTTTAATCCATGACAGCGTAGTGTGTTATTAATGGTTTTCATTGAGACTGTAGTCCCAGCTCTCTTCAGGTCATTGACCAGGTCCTGCCGTGTAGTTCTGGGCTGATCCCTCATCTTCCTCATGATTATTGATGCCCCACGACGTGAGATCTTGCATGGAGCCCCAGACCGAGGAAGGCTGACCGTCATCTTGAACTTCTTCCATTTTCTAATAATTGCGCCAACAGTTGTTGCCTTCTCACCAAGCTGCTTGCCAACAGTTGCAGTTGCAACAACAGTTGCAGTTAATACATGTAATGAGTGGAGAACAGGAGGGCTTCTTAAAGAAAAACAAACAGGTCTGTGAGAGCTGGAATTATTACTGGTTGGTAGGTGACCAAATACTTATGTCATGCAAGAAAATGCAAATTAATTATTTAAAAATCATACAACGTGATGTTCTGGATTTTTGTTTTAGATTCCGTCTCTCACAGTTGAAGTGAACCTATGGTAAACATTACGAACCTTTACATGCTTTGTAAGTAGGAAAACCTGCAAAATCAGCAGTGTATCAAATACTTGTTCTCCCCACTGTATCTATGTCAATAAATATAAACATCACCAGTTTTCATTATTTATAAGTTTTTCTCTTGAAAGTTAATCAGGCTGATAAATTGTTTTACACAGCTATCATTTACAGGCCCCCCGGGCCATATACGATATTCTTGAATGAGTTTCCAGAATTCTTGTCTAACCTTCTAGTCATGGCAGATTGTCAGCTAGACCTGATTTCAACAAAATTACGTAAGGAGCCATTTCCGGTGCTAGGTAAACCAATGTGGAACATAATAAATTGCTCCCTTTCCTCCGGATCTGTATCAAACTCACTAAAAATTGTGGAAAATAAACCTCTTCTAAAAAAATCTAATTTGAATCCAAAGATATTAAATAACTATAGGCCAATATCAAACCTCCCATTCCTCTCAAAAATCCCAACATCTGAATGCCTTCCTGTAGACAGGTAACATTTTTTAAATGCCCCAGTCAGGTTTCAGACCCCATCATAGTACTGAGACTGCACTTGAAAGGTTAAAAATGACCTTCTAATGGCCTCAGACAAAGGTTCCATATCCTTCCTGTTGCTTTTGATCTTAGTGCTGCGTTCACCACTGGGATGCCCTCCCTCCAATGCGATTCGGGGGCGGAGTCACTGGCTTGCTGTTTTCTCTCTGTTGCGCACTGGTGCAATTGGGCTGTACTCAGCTGGCAATACTCGGCCCTCATTCAGGATGGTTGCAGTTGGTGGGTGTCCCTTTGGTTGATGCTTGACAATGTGGGTGGATTAATTTCCTGCCTGTTGGGCCCTGTCCGGGGCCTCCTCCGGATAGGGCCACAGTGTCAATGGAACCCCTGTCTCAGCCCCGAGGTCTTACATTGCTATATTATTGTGCTGGGGGAGATGGGTCAGTTCTCCTTCTCCACCATAAACCCTTGTAGATCTAAGGAATGCATTTTCCAAATTTTCTCCTGCCGTTTTATGTATTTGGGCTCTGGCTGGGCCATTTCAAAACCTTAATCTTCTGGTGGATGTGTGCTTTGGGTAGTTGTCGTGCTGAAAGGTGAACTTCATCTTCAGCTTTCTAACGGATGCCTGAAGGTTTTGTACCAAAATTGCCTGGTATTTGGTACTGTTCATAATTCCCTTCATCCTGACTAAGGCTCTGGTTCCAGCTAAAGAAAAATAGCCTCAAATCATGATGCTGCCACCACCATGCTTCACTGTGGGTATGATGTTCTTTGGGTGAAGTGCGGTGTTGTTTTTACACCAAACATACCTTTTGGAATAATGGCCAAGAAGTTCAACATTGGTTTCATCAGACCATAACACATTTTCCCACATGCTTTGGGGAGACTTGATCAGCTGGGTTTGGATGTTTTTCTTTGTAAGAAAAGGCTTCTGTTATAACACCCTACCCCATAGCCCATTCATATGTAGAATATGGGAGATTATTGTCACATGTAGCACACAGCTAGTACTTGCCAGAAATTCCTGCAGCTCCTTTAATAATGCTGTAGGCCTCTTGGAAGCCCCCCTGACCAGTTTCCTTCTTGTCTTTTCATCAATTTGAGGGACATCCAGTTCTTGGTTGTCTTTGTTGTGTCTCTGTTCTCCACTTGATGATGACCGTCTTTACTGTGTTGCATGGTATAGCTAATGCTTTGGAAATTATTTTGTACCCTTCTCCTGACATATCTTTTAACAATGAGATCCCTCTGATGCTTTGGAAGCTCTCTGCAGACCATGGCTTTTGCTCTAAGATGCAACTAAGAAAATGTTAGGAAAATCCTAATAGAACAGCTGAACATTATTTCTGATCAGTCACTTTAAATTATGACAGGTGTGTAATGAATTCTATTTAACATGTTTGAATGTGATTGGTTGATTCTGAACACAGACAGAACCCCAATTATAAGAGGGTGTGCACACTTATGCAACCAGGTTAGTGTAAGATTTCAGTTTGTTTTTCAATTGAATTGTTCACATTATAGGTCACATTAAAAGCGGAAAAAGTTCTGACATGGTATATCTGTCTCATTCTTTTACATCAAAAACCTGTCATTTTTACAGGGGTGTGTAGATTTTATATTCATAGTACATTGAGGGCAAGAAGTTTTTGTCAAGCACTATATTACTGACAACGTAGATGTCATTGTTCAACATATTTTTCCGGATCACACTATATTGAGAGAGGCAAAGCACAATGAGCACAGAGCAGATATTTACTAACCAATGAAATAATAAAAACAATAGAAGGTAGAATACCATAGAATACTGTAGAAACTATACAAAAGAGTAAAAATATATGTATTAAACTATGAAACGGGAAGTTGAACATAGTTGAAACTGTATGAAAAACACAAAAAAGTATATGGATGAACAAAGATATAATTGCACATACATACATTCCACTTGTACATACAGTGAGCGGGGAAAGTATTTGATCTCCTGCTGATTTCGTAAGTTTGACATAGAAATTATAAGTCTATAATTTTAATGGTTGGTTTATTTGAACAGTGAGGGACAGGATAACAACAAAAAAATCCAGAAAAACCCATGTCAAAAATGATATAAATTGAACACCCTCAACAACAAAGGCATCCTGAGAGAGCGAGATGATAAATCAGACAAATTATAGATTCAGATGGTAACAGTATCTTCTAGAAAATGTAAGAAGAGTTGCATAGATTGTATACTCACTACTAAATAAAAAGAATACCTGTGAAATCAACTACAGTTAAAAGCAGAGACCTTTTCAAACAAATGAGGGCAACCTTTAAGAGAGAGAAAGTGAGGCAGAGACATGATAACTGGGAGTGGAAGAAGACATGTGGACAGCCAACAGTTTGCGTGCCATGAAGAATAGGAGTGGACTGTACCTCACACTGTCAAGATGAACAAGAGACAGAAAGACCAAATATAGGCCTAACAGTACAAATCAGCCAGTAGCTGGTCTAATTTCTAAACATCCTAATCTGCTATGAGCTGGACTTTACCAGAGATGTCAGTGACCTCTTCCTCTGCATACACCAATAAGCAAGCATCAACACCTGCCTCTCCATACATCTCTACCTACATATACTAAATAATAATATACTGTAATTAGTTGCATTGTTTCATAAACCCATAACACATAATATATAACAAAGGACTTCCATGACAATCTTTCACATGTTGCTTGGGTCTAGATAGGCGCATCTTTTACGCAGACACAAGCATCAGAGATAGTGACACAGTAGTGGACAAAAACATAATATGACATCCTAATAGGCACAATTTGGATTTAGTAATGAATAAACTATCCAAGTACAGTAACAGAGCCATACTGTAGTACTTAGAAATATATACAGTATGCCAGGATAGAAAACCACATTTACTGTACATTGATGGTAGCTAGTTAGGT
This sequence comes from Esox niger, assembly GCA_016801105.1. Lineage (NCBI taxonomy): Eukaryota > Metazoa > Chordata > Actinopteri > Esociformes > Esocidae > Esox > Esox niger. The sequence goes on along the minus strand of JACXGJ010000869.1, from coordinate 3,065 downwards.
GTAATAAGACTTGCTTTTTCCAAAAGAATGTTTACATCATAGAGACAAACACATGATACACACCTCATTCAATAAATTATATTTGCAAAACATAAGATGTAACATTTACTAGCAAGCCAGTACTGTGAAACAAAGTAAATTATCCACCATTCTGGCTCAGTTTCTAGCTTGCGGCTACAGTACATAAGTAGCAATTTTTTTTGGTATTTAATTGCTTAATTCTGGTGACAGACTTAGCTGTTATCAACCCACTGCTGTGCACAAACACATTTTGTTAATTTAATCATCATTCAAAAAATTATTCAGAAACTGAGTAAGAGGGTAGCCAGTGAAGGCAGGCCAAATAGCTTCAATCCAGCTAACTTAGCAAACATAAAGCTGGTAATTATTCATTGCTGAAAACGTATTTTTTAACAATATAATAATTTATCAAGTTACCCTATTAGAAAAACATTGCAAAAAGCTATTATACATCTTCCTTACCTCAAATGATTGACTTCATTTGTACATCAAATCTGTGAAAGTTAGACTTAAGATCCATTCTTCTGACCCTGGTCTAAAATTGCCACTGGAAAATAGGGATATTTTTTCCATCATATTAGGCCCACAACAAAAAAAGGTTCCCGCTGATTATGACCTAACTAACAATTTCAGTTTTTAGCTAATGTTGTCTAGTATTTATGTCAGTTTTCAGATTTAAAATGTGATTTGACAGCAGTGGTAATAAGAGAAATACTATCGGAATTAGGATTCTGAAATTACAAGACTCTGGCTGGAAAGGGTAAACGATAAAAAAGTCAGCCAGTTTGCGACTGCATAAGGGAACTATGCTAGCTACAAAAACCATGCCAAATAGTTAATGCTGCACTGTTTGACACTGACTGAGTGACCACCAGCAGCAGTATTATCACAACGATTAAATTATCTTATTATCATCATCATCATCATCTTCATCCGCTTATCCATTGTCGGGTCACGGGGGCAGCAGCTCCAGCAGGGGACCCCAAACTTCCCTTATCTTATTCTCATCTACATTTATTTATTTAATCATTGCGACACATACATGCTCCTACTGCACCCAGCCTGCCAGTCTCTCCCGGTTAATCATGAAACAATCATGAAACAACTCCATGCTTACCGCTTCAGCTACTCTGCTCCTGCTCACTCTGTCCCTAGGCCCTGTCACGCTCACACTGTGCCTCCTCGGCTTCCTTGTCACATGCCTGCTCCGTCCGCCCCTAGACTTACTTCTTTTGGACCGCAACTTTTTCGTACCCCCTTGCCCTAGCACTTTGGTTGGTCCATTTCGACACCCTCATCCAGAAATGTTTAGGGGAGGGTTGGAGCCTTGAAGAGATGTGATTGGGCCAACCATCTGTCAGTATAGAAAATAAACCAGGGCCGCTGTCTCTGCTTTATGGGTTGGTCATTGGCAAAAAAAAAATTGTTCAAGTTATACAGGCCCCAAAATTGCCTCGGACCACTGGGCAAATGCCCAGTATGCCAGATTACGAGTCCAGGCCTGTTCAAAAGATACAGCCTAATAGTTAATTAGCACTAATTAGCGGACGTAAAATCGCTAAACATTTCATAATTTGAAGTGGGGATAGCTAAACTGGCGAAACAAGGTTGGTTACCTGTCTGTATCTCAAATGGTTTCAAACATACAGCCTAATAGTTAATTAACGCTAACTACACTAATTGAGATATCAACCAGCTAATGCACATGGTCTTATATGGGGGTGGTATCTGCATGCACAATGAATATGAAGTGCATAGGTTATTGTTCTAATAAAGAAATGCACATTGTGCATACATATATTGTACAGTAGTCAGCCATTTTGTCCACAATCTCTTATTCCTGAAAAGATTTAAGTGATGCATAAGACATCTGTATGTCAAAGGACAAGTCAATTGGATTTACATTTCTTGAGAAGAAGATTTTTATAGTTTTGGACAAATTTTCATTGTTCAGAAAAATCAATAATGGTAGACTTTATGGGTTCATGAGGCTTTTTTGTTCATCATGAAACGTGAGCCAGGTACAAAAAATCAGCACTCTAGGACAAACAGGGTGGGGATTGGCATAATTTTGAAATTAGCAAATTGAATTGTGTACTCTAGCCCCTCTGGTGGAGAAATCGGGGCACAGAATGCAAGTTCATAGCATTTTTACCATGGAGTTCTTGAGTAATTTAGCATTTTAGGCGCCAATAATAATGATAATAATAACAATAGGGTTTTTCCTACCGGATAACCCCTAATAACTGCTATTATTTTTCCCTGTTACAGCTGCTGTCAAGAAGTGGAACCTTAAGGCCACACATCACTCAATAAACACAACCTGGGGAGAGCGGGGTCATGCACAGGATGTACAAACTATTTAATTAATTATGATAAGTTTGTTTTGGAACATTTGTTTCACATTTTTAATTAAGCCATGTCATAAAGAAAGGATCTCCATACTCAGGATCAATGCATTATCAATGTAGCATCATGATGCATAGATGAAGGTCTAATGATCAAAATATTTTCACATTAAATTGCTATTGCATTTATCCTGAATGTGCGGGGATCCAAATTTATGACATTATCCTTCATACATAAGTGAAATGGGCAGTATACTTTTTTGTATATATTATTGTGGTGCCAATTATGTTGTACTTTAGTACACTGAATACTACTTAAATACTTTTTAAAAGGTTGCAATTATACTTATGTGTGTTCAATTGATCAACTTATTTCATATTTTAGTTAACTATAATACAGGTTTTGAAAAAAACATTTTAGCACACTTGGAATAAACTCAAGTTCAGGCTGCGCTAGCTAACTATTAATGTTAGCATACCAGGAGCTATTTACATTATTTCTAGCGAATTCAAGTCAGCTAGTTAAGCATTTAAAAATATGCTACTTACCAGACTGCCATATGCCATAACTAGCACTACGTTGACACCCGACAAAGGTGACTCAGCCATAGAGAACTATACTTTTAAGGGTTCTTCAGAGGTTTCTTGGTAAGGAGCTAACGTTAGCTGGCAATCAAAAGTAACGGTAGGTGATTT